>PVKB01002857.1:140835-244530 GCA_004027205.1 Ctenodactylus gundi | reverse complement strand
AAAACCTGCCCTCAGAGGATAGGCTCAGCCTATCGCTGATCAAGAATAAAGGGGAGGGCACATACTAAATGAGAGATTCGATTGGCTGGAGGGTGGGCCTTTAGGGCCTGTAGGAGTTTCCATTGGCCTGAAGACTGTTGCGTAGATCATGTGGGGCGGAAGTGGCTAGGAGGGACTTGGGGGACTCTGAAATTGGAGGGGACGTTGGTGGACGGTCAGTTTGGGGGTGACCTAAGGCAGAGATGAATGTCCAAGAGTAGTGGGAATGGGGATCCTGAGAGGATCGGAGGGAATCTAGAGTGATCAGAGTATGAAGTGCTGAAAGATTCAGTCAGAGTCTGAGGGACTCGGGGAGCAAATGTTTGAGAAGAATCGGTCAGGCTCACGTCAAAGGGTGCTGCAGCGAAAGGGCATTAAGGAAGGGACGTCTGAGGGGGTCCGGAGTGGGAGAACCCAAGCCGACCGAGTGGATCTGTGTGAGGAGGCAGAGGCTGGGATCAGAAAGGGCTGAGGCCACAGAGGGGTCGGTGGGGTTTGGAGTATTGTATGAGAGCCTGCCGGCCTGCCGTGGGTCAGTGGGTCGGAAATGTTTAAAGGGGCCCCGAGGTGCAGCCCTCGAGGCTACACGCGGAGCTTTTAGAAAGGGTCGGTGTGTGTAGTCAGAGACTTGAGGGGGCTACTGCGTAGTTTGGTGCGTTCTTCGTGGACAGAGTTCCGGAGGCGTTTGCTAGGGGCTTATTGTATTTTTGCAAGTGTCAGGGGATCGTTGGGTGGCTCAGATGCTGAGGACTTGGGTTTTAGAAACTGAATTTCACAAGGAGGGCTGAGGTGAGGCTGTGGCCTTTGAGCAGGTATAAGGCAGAATTATGGCGTGAGGGTGGGAGGCTTAGTGACTACGCTGTGTGCTTCTCTTCTTACAGGACTGAGTGCACGGAGTTGGTGTTAATGGAGGAGGACGCCAGGGTTCCAGCCTTGGAACCGTACAGGGTGGACCAGGTTTTCAGGATGGGGGGTACAGAGAGTGAAGGTCACGGTGGTGATAGGAAGGCTGATTCCTGGGTCCATGGGTTGGGACTGCCCCCCTCCTTCCAAATCCGTCTCCATCCTCAGAGTCCAGCCTCCCCTGGAGCCCATGTGGGAATAGGAACAGGTCCCTCAGCTTCAGACCCTGGCCTATCTGATGACATCCTGAGCCTCTCTGCAGAGGGAGAGGTTGCTGAGTGCCGATAGGGCCCCTGAGTGGGTCAAAGGGCCACATCTTCAGAGGAGTCTCTCTATTACAGGCACCACCTGTAATCTACTATGTTCCTGACTTCATCTCCAAGGAAGAGGAGGAGTATTTGCTTCGACAGGTGACCCAGTACCCTTCTAACCTTCTTTCCCCATATTCCTCTCCAACCCCCAGTCCTGTATGAGAGCCTCCAAGGCTGTGAGTGAAAATCCTGGTAGAGAGCAGTGAGTGACTTCCATCCCCGCACTCGTCTTCCTCTCTCAGGAATTGCAAGCATCTATTAGAAAAAGCTTTGGGATTTTGTTTGCTTTTTTGGGACTTAGGGTAACCAAGCGGTTCTTAGGAAGGAGGTGGTTTTATGAACCTCCGACTCTCTGTCCTGAGGTAGCCCAGTCTAACACCCAAAACAAAGATGTTAGGACATGAGGCCCAGTGATTCAGGCCTATAATTCCAGCACTGTAGGAGCCTGAAGCAGGAGAATCACCAGGGTGAGCCTAGCCTACTCAAGCTAGTGACTTAGTGAGACCTTGTTTCAAGATCAAAAATAAAAATGGGCTGGGCATGTAGCTCAGTGTGAAGGCTCTGGGCTCAATCCCCAGTGCCACGAAGAATAACAAAACAAAGATGTTATTGATGTCAGATTCCTTGTGCAGAAATAGCCCTGTGCAACCCCAGAGCCTTGAGAAAGGTAGTTTCAGAGCACATACTCCTTATACTGAGATAGTGTAATCCTGCTCCTCCAACCCTACCTCACTGAGTGTCTTAGTTAGTCTTTCCTCACTCTGCCTAACTACCTGACACTAACAAATCAGAGGAGGAAAGATTTATCTTAGCTCACAGCTCCAGAAGGGCATCGTCCATGGGTGGCCAGCAACAGCGGAAGCACATGGCAGAGGCAAAGATGAAGGCAGCTCCTCACAGCCTTGCAAACAGGAAGCCAAGTCCCAGAAGGGAGGGAGAAAGTGTATTTATCCTTCCAGGTCCTGTCCCAGTGGTCTGCCCCTTCTCGTTCAGCCTCAGTGTTCCTTTCCATCCCAGGCTTAGGGTGGGAGAGCCACAGAGGGGTCGTCCTGAGAAAGGAGTAACCACTTCCCCATCTCCTAGGTTTTCAATGCCCCAAAGCCAAAGTGGACACAGCTCTCTGGGAGGAAATTACAGAACTGGGGTAAGTGCCTGTGGCTCTGGGGATGAAGGATTCTGGGAACTGAGAAGGACACTCAGGTCCAGGACTCTTAAGACATAGAGGGAGTGGTCCCTGAGGGTTCAAGGAGTCCCATGGGTCAGGAGGATTCTGAGGCTCTGTGAAGGTCCTGAAGAATTAGGTATTCCTCCTGATGAGTTGGGAGTATCTTACAAACCCAGCAGTCTGAAAGGGTCAGAAAACCTTTGGAATTGTCTTGTGTGATCTCCACAGGGTTAGGGATTCCTTGAGGGTCAGAGTGCTTCTAACTTGAATATCCCCATGGGGGCTCCGGGTGCCTGCGCTCTTTGATTGAGTGCCCTCAGGATGCCATTGCCACTCCCCAGGTGGGCTGCCCCATCCCCGGGGAATGGTCCCTGAGCGACTGCCCCCATGGCTCCAGCGCTACGTGGACAAGGTGTCTGCTCTCGGCCTTTTTGGGGGCCTCCCAGCTAACCATGTCCTTGTGAACCAGTATCTGCCCGGGGAGGGCATCATGGTAATCACATATCTCTCCCTGACTCCTACGGTAACTGTCTTCCCCAAGACCTCTGAGCTATCTGAGGATAAGGCATCGTGCTTACCCACCTCACACTGCTAGATCAGCCTCTTACCCCACCCAGATATTCATCTCCCTGTCCCAGCATGAGAGCCCCCATAGGCCTGGGGGGGTGGGGGAGGTGGACTCCTGCTCTGCCCTGCCCTGGTGCCCACTCCCCAGCCTCATGAGGACGGACCACTGTACTACCCGACTGTCAGCACCATCAGCCTGGGCTCTCACACCATGCTGGATTTCTACAAGCCGCGGCAGCCGGAGGATGATGATCCTTCAGAACAGGTGTGCCCTGGGACACTGCTCCTAGCACTCAGAGCACCCCAAAATCTGACATCCTTCAGGGTGACCTGGTTCCACCTGCCTTTGGTGCCTGAAATCCAGACATCTTCCCTTTTGTCTTCATGTCTTCCTTCCCATTCAGACTGTCTGCTTGCATGGTGCCCTGATATTCAGATACCCCAGTGCCACTACCTGCTGAGTATTGATCCTGGCACTCCCACAGAACTCCCTATCCCATGTCTCCAATGTTCTAGCTGCCCAGAGTTTACATACGTACCTCATGCAGGGCTCCCCAGTACCCCAACGGGCATTCTTAATATCACATACTTCAGTGTCATCTATTCGTGGGTACCCCAATACCTTTCCAGGTGCCCACTGCACAGGGTACTCCAAAACTGATACCTTGCTATGCCAGTAATGTGATCTGCAGTGTAGGGCACCCCCAGGTTTTCGTCTCTCTCACGTGACTGTGCAGGGTTACCTCCCTCAAACCCTGACAGCTGTGTCTCTGACCTCTGTTTCTGAATGATGCTTTTTTTCCCCCTCATAGTAGTGGTGTTCATACTGCATCCTCAGCCTGGTTTTTGTTTTTGTTTTTGTTTTTGTTTTTGTTTTTTGATTTTGAGATTTTAAGTCAGGGACTCAGTAAATTACTAAGCTGCCCAAGGTAGGGTTGAGTTTGTGATGCTCCTGCCAGAGCCTCCCAGAGTGCTGGGACTCCAAGGCCTGCAGCACTGGGCCCCACTTGAGCAATGCAATTGTGAGACCCTGATATTCACAGAAAGTCCCCTGGATGTACCCCAACTTGCGGCTCCTCAAGACTTCCGTTTTAGCCCTATGTGCTCCTGGATACACTGCCTGCCTCATACTGCAGGAGGTCCTAAAGTTCCTAATACCCCACTTCCTCTAACCTCTGCTTCACTGTCCTGGCCTCGGCCAGGCCGACTCCACTCACCTCTGGCCAGGTGGCCTGGGGTCGGCTGAGCTCTGTCCCAGCTGCAGCTCCCACAGCCAGCCGACCCTTTGATGTTACCATCTGCAGCTGCGTTCCTGCCCCCTCGAGAGGGACTGCTGGCCCCCGGGGGCCTTCCTTCCCTTGTCAGCAGTGCTGGTCCTGGAGCCCCAGATTTTCATTCCTCAGTCACCCCGCCTTCACCCCTGGAGCACACCAGCTTCTCAGCCTTTGCCCTGGGGACTTGTCCCCTGACCTCAGAAACCTGCCGATCATCCACCCATGCCAACCTCTGATAACCAGGGACTATTAATCCGCCCTGCAGCCCCGGCCCCCGCCGCAGCCCTTCACCTCTCTGCTGCTGGAACCACGCAGCCTATTGGTGCTGCGCGGCCCTGCTTACGCACGCCTGCTCCACGGCATCGCCGCCACCAGTGTGGACGAGCTGGACGCCACCGCCCGGCCGCCCAACGCAGCTGCCTGCCCGTCCGCGCGTCCCGGAGCGCGCCTGGTGCGCGGCACCCGCGTCTCGCTGACCATCCGCCGCGTGCCGCGGGTGCTGCGCGCTGGCCTCCTGCTCAGCAAGTGACAGCCGCGCTCTGGATCCTGCACGCCGGGATTTCCTGACGCCTGCTCTGGAGCGGAGCGGAGCGGAGGCGACTGGAACCTCTGAAACCTGAGACAGAGCCTCTGTCTCCCTCTGGCTTATTTATTTTCCCAGTGACTATGGGAACCACCCCATCCCAAATAAACCAAAAATATCTTTCCTTGTTGGTTTTAGGGGGTGCACATGTTTTGTTTTGTTTTGGTGGGGGACAGACAGATGCTTGGGCACCTGAGAAGCACAACACTTGCGGCTTTAAACGGGTCGGGTTGGCCTTGGAGGTCAGGCGAATGGGCCACCAAGGTGGTTGGGGCTTTCTATGTGGAATCCCATAAGGTGGGATGGGATATTAATAAAAATAGTGGGAAAAAATAAGTAAAAAAAGAAAGGATGGGGTGGGGTGATGTTGTGGGGTTCCGCTGCTGTCCTGCTAGGAAGGAGTTAAGTGGCTCTGCTGATACCTCAGCAGGGCATCAAGTTACCTGGGTCCAGGTTCCTCTCCAAAGGGGAGGAGCCAGCCCTGGGTGTTCTAGTGGCCTCCAGCCTGGGTGAGTCCTGCTGAGGAGGCCTGGGAGACACTTGGCTAGGGAAGAGGCTCTTACTGGGTGTCCTGGTCTTATTCCCTGTCCTCAGGCCCCCAGCTATGAACTCATCCCCGCCTGTAGGGCCTCAGCCTCCCTCAGAGCCCCACAGCCATCCCCCAGGAGCCCCTAGGGAGCTGGACACTGCTGGATGTGCCGTCTGCCCTGAACGTGGAGAGGCAACAATCAGGTGGGGCCAGGGGCTTGGGAAACTTGGATGAGCAGAGGAGGTGCTGTGGCTACGATCGTTTGGGGATGGGGTTAGGATGGGCCACAGCGGCTCACCCAGGGGCCTGTCCACATCCCTTACCTCCAGGCCAGGACAAGCCCAGGACTCCTTGGACTTTCCTGAGTACTTCCAGGGTGGGCTGACGGACAGTGAACCTGCCACCGGTCCCCCAAAAACATCGGCACGCTCTTCCCATGAGGAGCCAGCTGGGAACAAACATCATGAGGTAAGCTGTGGTAACCAGACTTTTGTGGTAGCCCTTCCTCCTCTCTATCCTCCAGAATCTGGCCTATACCCAGGTGGTGAGGGGATGGTTCTGGAAATGTGGCAGGCATCTCTTAGGGGGTGGGACATTTGGAAAATGTTCCTTTTCCTATTGGCCTAGAAGCATTTTAACATTTCACCAGGCAGGAAAATATTTCATCATTGGCACTGGCGCAGGGGTGTTCTCTGGATGCCCAGCTCCAGTAACTCCCTGCCCAGGCCCCCAGGTCCCCCATATCCCTATTAGCAGGAAGCATGAACACAATCCTTGAATTAGATGTCCCTGCTCCCTAACTGGGAGCAGCTCTTGTGCAGATCAGAGATGGACTCTGTTGCAAATAAGTATCCAGAAGGCAGTAACTTACAGAACGGGGTACAGTGGGGTGGTGTTAGTGTCTCGATTGGCCCACTGTGTTGATTTAGTCCCCTGTGTTCCTCAGCACCCCATCTCTGGCCAGGAATTGTTGCAGGCTGAGCAGGACAGCCTACAGCTATGCCTGTTGGGACTGAGCCTCCGGCTGCAGGACCTGGAGCAAGGCCTTGGGCCCTGGACGCTGGCCCAGAGCAGGATGGCTCAGCTGCAGGTGGGCAGGGGGTGCCAGGAGTGGGAGGATGGATGAGGCCCAGGAATGGATGCCAGCTTTTGGGGGTGAGAAGGGTGTTTATTGCAGTCCAGGTCCCTTGTTAGGAAGCAGTAGGTGGGATAACTTCAGGTCTGGGTGTTTGGTGTTCCTGGTGTATGTGAGGTGTTGCCCATATCTCAGGTCCTACAGGCAGAGCTACGAGGGGCAGCCGAGCGCGTGGATGCCCTACTAGCATTTGGTGAGGGGCTGGCACAGCGGAGTGAGCCCAGGGCCTGGGCATCTCTGGAGCAGATCCTCAGGGCCCTTGGATCCCACCGAGACACCATCTTCCGGCGCCTTTGGCAGCTGCAGGCCCAGATGGTCAGCTACAGCCTGGTATGGTCCACCCTGGAGGTCCCCAGCCCTGGTGCCAATCACCCAATTTTCATGACCTCTGTCCTCTGGCCCAGGTGTTCGAGAAGGCCAACATGCTAGACCAGGACTTGGAAGCTGAGGGGGACTCGGATGAACCAGGACCCTGGAGACCCAGTAACGTCCCCACTCCTGCGGAGTTGGAGTGGGACCCAGCGGCAGATGTTGGTGGTCTTGAGCCCTTGGGGCAAACAACAGCTCACGTACCAGGGGCTCCCTGTGAGCTCTGTGGCCAAAGAGGCCCCCAGGGCTGGGGACGAGGCCTTGAGGTGAGAGCAGCCCCGCTCTGAGAGTTCCCTACTCAGCCCCATGGGGGCACTTCTGTGGCTTCTGTCAGGATCCTTCCTGTTCAAGGGGCCTACGTGGCTGTCTCTCCTGTCTCTGTGTCTTAGTGTTTTCGTGCTTTCCTGGCTCCTGCTGTCTCTTTATCTGCACAAATCCCTCTTTTCCCCTGTCTCTCTCCCTGAGCATCCTCAGCCCCATTTCCTCTCACTCTGCCCCTTACTCCCATTACAGTCACGTTCCAGGCCCTGTGGCAAACACGCCAGTGGCACTCCCTACGTGTTGCTCCTGGATGCACCCCTAACCCCTCACCTGACTTCAGTCCAGTCTCCCCTCAGGTGTCACCCTTGAGAGAGGCCTATACCTGTTCCCAACTTAGACTCCCTGCTGCATTTCCTGACAGAGTTACCATAGCCTAATATTATACCCTTTCTTTTTTTTGTGTGTGTGTTACTAGGAATTGAACCCAGGGCTTTTATACTGAGCTGCATTCCCAGCCAATTTATTTATTTATTTATTTAATTTTGAGACAGAGACTTGCTAAATTGTTAAGTTGTCCAAGCTAGGCTTAAACTTTCAGTCCTGCTGCCTCAGCCTCCGAGAGTGCTGGGATTATAGGCCTGTGCCACCAGGCCCAGCTGACATTACATATGTGTTTTTTTTTTAACTTTTGGCCACCCCCAACTAGAATATAATCTCCACAAAGGCCAAAATTTGACATGTTATCGCCCTCCCTGTATCCCCAGACCTAGGAACATGCCTGGCACGGAACACACACTCATTAAGTATTTGCCGAATGAATGAATAAATAATGTGCTTCTCCTCTTTATTTCTCAGCTCTGTCCCTGTCTCTCTGAAGAGCTCTGTTCCTCCCTTATCCCCGTGACACTATCTTTGCAGCCCTTCTCAAAGCGTGTTACTCCTTGTTGCTGGAGTGCCAAGAACCTTATACACCCTCCCCACCCTCATAGGACGCGCTTGTGCCAGGGCTCAGCCGCCGGAAATACTTAGGAGGTCACCAGAGACGCTCCCTGCTACGGAGGCCTCAGGTAAGCTGGTCCTTAGCTAGGTGTAGCACTTGGGGACCTTGATGGCAAGTGACAAATTAATCACCACGTAAGAGAAATCCGCCCCACCCCACCTACCCTGCCAATAGCTGAGAAGTCCAGGCTCTGCTGAGTTCAGGACTCCAATGCTATCAGTACTCTGTCCCGCCTCTTGGCTGTCCTTTCTCAAGATGGCTTCCTCGGAGCATTGTAGCTGCCCCAGCCATTACATACTTCCCCCCCCCCCCCCACGCCCCAGGAAAGAGGGAGCCCCGGGACCTCCTGGCCCAGCTAAGGCCCCAGTGCTGACTCCACTTGCTTGCCTGGGCCGGGGCTGTCCCCTGAACCAATCAGAGTGCTCTGACTGGCCACATGTGGATCCCATGCCCGTGAACCTAGCAGAGAAGAGGTCAGATCTGCCTGGTCTTGGAGGTGTAAGCGTAATGACGTATGAAGGCTGCCCTCCAAATCGAGCCACTGTTATCAGGAAAAGGGGGATCAGACTGAGTGGAGGTCAGGCACACAGACACCTACTACCCTTGGAGATATTCCAAGTCCATGCCCACCTATCCTGGGGATAGCAGAGGTGGCAGGAAAGGGGAAGTAGGACTGGCCTTTTAAGTCTGTAGCAGCAGAATTAAGTCCACACTTCCACCCATTCTGCTGTCGGCCCTCAGGACAAGAAGAGGCAAATGTCGCCCAGTGTTCAGGAGATGACCCTGGAGGAGGACCCTGGGTGAGGTGCCTGGACGAGGGCTCCGGGGCGTGGGAGGCAGGTTCACGGTGACAGCCCACCCACGCCTAACACTCTGTTCCCCTTCTCAGGGCCCCTGCCCCCATGTTGAGGCGGCGCCTGGCCTTTCTTCTTATCGCCTTCCCTCTCTTCCTTCTCCTTCTGGGTGCCACAGTGCTCCTGCCCACGTCTGGGGGCTCCTGCTGCTCTCATGCCCGACTGGCCAGGACACCTTACCTGGTGCTCAGCTATGTCAATGGCCTCCCCCCCATCTAAGCACACAGCCCACGTGGCTAATAAATGGTCACTGTCAAAGGATGTGAGAGGATGCCGGGTGCTTGAGTTCCCGCGGGGGCACAGCCCTCACGTGACTGGACATCTGCCTCTGCAGATGCCTTTAACCAGCATAGAATACCTAACTGAATGAGCCCATCTTGGGTTGGGGTTCCCCAGATTCCGGCACAAGATTTAAGCATGAGTAGCTGATTTGGGAGGTGATCCTAGGAGGAGTGGGGGGTGGGGAAGCAGCTGGATCTTGGGAAGGGAGAAAGCCCAACGTCTGGTGAGTTATTAAACTGGCTGCTATTCTGGGTACTTGGGGTGCCATCCCACTGAGGACTTCTGGGAAACTGTGCGGACCACACTTGAAGCTGCTCCGCCCAAGGGGTGAAGCTGTGGCATTTATATAGCAGCCCCCTTTGCTCCTTGATGTGGTCTCTTCCTGGACACTGACCTCCCAGCCCTTCTGGCCCATCTCTTGTGCGAAGGCTTCTCCCTCAAGCAAAGACGTGCAAGTGTGTGCCACAGGATGGAGCAGGAAGGTGTGAGGAGGGATAGGTGATATGGGTGAGCTGCCTCCCCCACCATGTAAGGGTCCTGACTTGCGTCCGTACAGGAGCTGTGTTCAAACACCGTACCCAGGGAATCCAGAGTCCCTTAGGTGGGCCATCACCAGCCCAGGATGGAGATTCCTCTTTCTGGGGTCTTGCCAACACCAGGCTAAATTGTGAGGGTTTAATAATAGCTTAGTTACGTTGTGGTAGCTGTGACTAGATACCCAACAAGGACAAATCAGGGGAGGCAAAGTTTATTTTAGTTCTGTTTCAGAAGGTCACTTTCTAATCATGGGCAGCTGGCAACAGGGGGAGCACAGGCTGAGGTGGAGGTGGAGGCAGCTTCGTCACTGCACACAAGCCAAGTCAAGTCCCTGAAGGAAGGGAGGAAGCAGCGTGTATCCTTCCAGGTTCCATCCCTGAGATCCGCCTCCCCTTGGGTCCAGCTGCAGTGTCCTGCCCCTTCCACGTCTGCCTGAAATCCGTAATCTACCAAACCTGTGATCTAATCCACACACCTATAATCCACCTCATGTCCACGGAGTCCAGACCTCCTCCAAATCTAGGCATACGGGAAAGGAGATAGGAACAGAATCACACTGCAGAACAGAGGTGGGAGCCCTGTGCTGGCCTCCCGGGTATCCACCTGGGGTCCCCCACACCCGGGGTCTGTGGCTTGCGGGGCTGCCCAGAACGATGAGAACAGAAGGGGGGCTGATCGTGAAGCTCTGCCTCCTGTCCGCGCGCTCCTGTTAGGTTCTAATGCCACTGCTGATTGACAGGAGGCGGAGCTTAGCTCCCCCCACCCCCTGCTGCTGGCCACTTCAAAGCTGCCCTCCAACAACCTACCTCTCCCATCCCAGAGAGAATGGCCTTCAACTAAATCAGTCTCTGGTGTCAGAAAGGTTGGAGACCGCTGATGCGTACCTCACACAGATGCCTTTAATTCCCACAACCACCAACCATACCGTCCCACAAGCCAGGCTCACAAACAGGAAGCCGCTGCTGAGGCCGGGAGTGGAGCAAACGACCGAATCCTGGACTGGAAACAGAAACGGGAGTTTGTGTTTATGGGGACCTGAGTAGCTCAGGGCGTCAGTCGTAGCTAGATCCTAGACTTTGAACGATGACTCCGTTCCTCAGTTCTTTACCACAGCTTTGTTCTGACGCTGGTGGTGGCCAGGGTCCCCTCAGGACCCGGGTGTGACAGGAGGACCGCAAGTTCAAGCCCAGCCCAGGCAACATAGTGATACCCTAACAAAATGAAAAGGGGTTGAGGACGTTACGACTCAGGCACCAAAACCACAAAGATCTTGTCAGGTGTGGCGGTGCACAGATGCAATCCTCCGGGAGCCGAGGCAGGGGGGCTGAAAGTCCAAGCCCAATCTGGCAAACAGTGGCTTCGTGAGACCCTCACTCAAGAATCAAAAATATGGGCTGAAGACGCAGCTCAGTGCAAAGTCCCTGTGCTCAATCCTCAATACTGGGGGGAAAAACCCAGATATTTTACTATCTTTGTTTTTTAAACTATTGTTGTATATTTCATACTGAAAACACATCACAGTTTGGGTACTAATTTTATTTTTTCTTTTTTTGAGACAAGGTCTCCCTCTGTAGTCCAGGTTAGTTCTGAACTATGCAGCCCAGGCTGGCCTTGAACTCACAGCAATCCTGCCTCAGCCTCCCGAGTACTGGGATTACAGGTATGCGCCACTACATTCAGTTTATGTGGTGCTGAGGAATCGAACTCAGGACCTTTAGGGAAGTGCTTTAATTACTGGGCTATTTCTCCAGCCCCTAGGTACTAATTTTTAACAGATAAAATAAAATGTCCTACCAAAACGAAATTGTGTGACAGAAAAAAAATATTTTATTCTATGTCAGTGTTTAAAATTTAAATTATTTTAAATTTGTAAAATTACAAATTCAAGTCATGCATGGTGATGCATGCCTATAAACCCTGCACTCTGGGAGGCTGAGGCAGGGAGATTGCAAATTTGAGTCCACCTGGGGCAACTTAGTGACTTAATGAGACCCTGTCTCAAAACATAAAAGGGCTGGGAATGCCTATCAGTGTGAAGGCCCTGGATCAATCCTTAATACAAAATAGTAATAAAATAAAAATAAACAATCAGTTTTTGAATTGCACTAACCAAATTTGGAATGCTCCAATCATAGATAATCCCAGCTATTGTACTAGACAGAGCAGGCCTGCCTTGAAGAACAACATTCTAGATAGAGTGAAGAACAACATTCTAGATAGAGTGAAGAACAAGTGCAAAGGCCCTGAGGTAGGAAAATGCCTGCACATGGAAAAGCCATTGTGGCTGGAGCATGAGAGGGAGAGGGAGAAAGTGGAAGAGGGAAAATGGAAACTTTAAGGGGGACAGATCAGATGAGGCTTTACAGGACACAGGCCTAATCTATACGAGATGGGCATCACTGGAGTTTTCTCAACTTCCGTTCTGGCAATTTTTGAACTTGCCAAAAAAAAAAAAAAAAAGAGATGACATTACCAGTCCTCGTTGACCCATCACAGCTGCAACCACTATCAGCTTAGGGCCAATCCCATCACGCCCATGCAACTGAGCCCAGCTGACAAATTTTTAAATTATTTGAGACAGATTCTCACTATGTTGCCCAGGTTGTTGTAGAGTTCCTGTGATCATTAAGTGATCATTCTGCCTCAACCTCTAGAGTAGCTGGGACTACTGCATGCCACTGTGCCCAGATTGAAATTACTAAAATAATTGTGTAAAATTACTTTCAGGCTATGTGTATAAGGTGTATATAAAACATAAATTTCACATTTAGGGCTGTGTCCCACCCCTAAGATATCCCACCCCTAAGATATCCGTATACACAAATACTCCAAAATCCAAAACACTCAGGTCCCAAGCATTTTGAGTAAGGGACACTCAACCTGGACAACCACTGACTTTTTTCTTTCCTTCTTGTTTTTCTTTCTTTTGCCTCCTCCTCTTCTCCATCATAATCATTTTTTTAAAATATTGGGATTGAACCCAGGGCCTTCACACTGAGTCCATCTCCAGCCTCCTTCCCCACCCACCCACCCACCCACCCACCCACACCCCTTTTGCTTTATTCTGAAACAGTCTTGCTGAATTCCCCAAGCTGAACTGATATTTACAATCCTCCTGCCTCAGCATCCCAGAGTGCTGGGATTACAGGCGTGTGCCATCACGCCAGCTTAGTTTTTCATTTTTCTAACTTGCACTGTTTCAAATTACTGTCAAGATTTATACTGTTACAATAAATCCCCAAATACCAGATGTGCCAATTGTTAACATTTTACTTCATTTACTTTACCATTCACATTTCGCTGATACATTTATATATGTGCAGATGTTTGGAAACATTTGAGCGTAGACTGCAGATATGACCCTTCTTTACTCTAAATACTTCAGTTTATTTATTTTTTGAGGCAGGGTCTCATTTGGTAGTCCAGGCTGGCCCTGAACTCACTATGGAGCACTGGTTGGGCTGGCCTCAGACTCATAGCAATCCTCCTGCCTCAGGCTCTTCAGTGCTGGGATTATAGGCGTGGACCACCACGCCTGGCTTCCATGGTACCGGGGAATCCAACCCAGAGCATCTCAACCAGCGTGCTACTCCTCCAGCCCCTCAATTTATGTCTTAAAGAACAGGGGTAGGCTGGAGCTGTGGGTAGAGCACTTGAAAGTGTGAGTTCCTTGGCTGGGTCCCGGTTCCACAAAGCATAACAGTGGCATGGGTTCTCTTCTATAATTAGAATATAGTTGTCAAAATCAAGACATTTAACAACTCAATTCAAATCTACTGTTAACCCACGGTCCATATCTCAAATTACTCCAATCCTGGGGTTGGGAGTACAACTCGGTAGTACAGCACTTGCCTAGCATGTGTTGAGTGAGACTCTGAGTTCAATAATTCTCAGCACTGTGAAACAAAAAGTATTTATTCAAGTTCCTGTATGACTTTTATAGCAATTTTCTTAGATCAGAAGATTCCTGCTTTGGGGGCTTTTTTTGAGACACAGTCTCTCTCAAAATCTATTCTACATTGCCAGCTGGCCTTGAACAAGCTCGCTATTTAGCCAAACCAGTCTCAAACTTACTATCCTCCTGCCCCAGGCTCCTGAGTTTTTGGATTAGAAGCACACACCACCATGCCTGCCTAAGATTCATGTTTAACGGACAGGGCCAATGGGTTAAGAAGTGTTGCCCACAGTCCTTAGCAAAGTTTAAGAACAAGGAAGCGAGACTCACACAGATCAGAAGCCTGAGTCCTGCTCCCATGTTTACAGAGAAGCACATGCTGAGCCCCTACCTGGCAAATCCCTTCCTCTCTTACAGTGGACCAAGTGTCTCTGCCTCTGCTGCCCCAGGATGCCTAGCCCCATTCGGAACTCTCACTGCCTGCATCCCTGTTAGACACCCCCCTCCAGGAGCTTATTAGGGCTCAAGATAATGGAAGCAGGATCGAGGAAAGGGTGGGAGACGAGGCTGGCAGACAGTAGGGGAAGATGGGTAGGACCCCATCAGCCACTTCCAGGACTTTGCTTTCATCTGAGACGGCGCCAGGGCAGAATTAACAGGGCCACCTTGGGGTACAGTGCTGTGGCACAGCACCTGCCCAGTGCATATGAGGGCGAGCACCATAAACAAGCTCAACAATGACAGCAAAACCAGGTCACTGGGCAGAAGCGTGAAGCGGTGAGGCCCTGTGGTGAGGACTATCCAGAGACAAAGCTGGAGGAGATGCCACACAAGCAGCAGCACAGCCTTGTGCTCTGGGGCATTCCAGGCCCCCACGGAGACCCATGTCCCTCGCCTCTGCCCTCTCCAGGCCTTTCCCCTCAGTTCCTCCTGCTTGAAAGCCTAACCCTAACCTCTAAAAACTTCTAATTCCTCAAATTTCAAGGCCACTCTATAATTATTTGAGCACCTGGTTTCCCCACTGAGACTAAGGCAGTGACAGTTTCCTTCTGCCTGTCCTCCCTTCAGTCCAAGGACAGGGCTTCTTTCCTAAGGTCCTCCGCTTCCCCCAACTACAAGAACTCATCTGTTTTTCACATACTTAACCGACAATGGTGCACAATCCCAGGAGATTCCAGGGCAGGGCTGTGGGAGAAGGTGTGCTATGGTTTGTAAGTCCATCTCCCTGCCCATGCCCTTGCTGGAGGGTGGGGGGGAATTCCACCTTGTAACTGAGGTTGAACTCAGCCAGGTTTGAGGAAGGTGGGGAGTTTGATATTGATATCCCTACTACTGCTTCAGGGGTCACACCAACCGGGCCCCTCAAGGCCACTATTACCTCTCTTATTCTATTTCTCTCCATTATGTGGGGTGTCTCTTTGGGGTGAAGCTATGATGGGTCTTATTCATAGATTTGCATGAAGTCAGCTTCCTACATCCATCTTCTTCCAGGGAGCTACTTCTTACTGTGTGTGTGTGCGCCCGCACGTGTCCTCAAAAACCTCCAAATAAATTGGGCTTGCAGACACAGGCCTGTAATTCCAGCACTCTGGGAGGCTGAGGCATGAGGATTGCTAGTTTGAGCCTAGCCTGGGCAACTTAGTGAGACCTTGTCTCAAAAGAAAAAACTCGGGGCTGGAGGAATGGCACAGGAGTTAAAGTGTTTGCCTTGTAAGCATAAGGCCCTGAATTTGATTCCCCAGCACAACATAAAGCCAGGCATGGTGGCACATGCCTGTAATCCCAGCACTCAGGAAGCTTAGACAGGAGGACTGCTGTGAGTCCAAGACCAGCCTGGGCTACAAAGTGAGTCCAGGACCAGCCTAGACTACAGAGCAAGACCTTGTCTCAAAATCAAAACAAATCAAACAAACTAAAAAAGGGCTGGGGATGTAGCCTAGTACAAAGATCCTGGGTTGGTTGGATCTCCAATTCCAAAATAAATCTCAAATGCAGAAGACCTTTAAGATCATCAGGAGGGACATACGCACATCCCCAATTTTATTCCCTTGTTGAACAGTCCTAAGGGAGAAGGGGCACAGACGTTCGGGATGCTCTTTCGAATCATCATGTAGGGAGGGGGTCTGGAGGAGTCTAGCTGATTAGCCAGCAGACAACCCCCTAACCCCTTCCTTGAGGTCTTGATCTGCCAAATGGATGGGGGAGGAGGAGCTTTTCCAAAGGGGAATCCGGGCCTCTTACCAATCCTTACGGTATCTTCTCAAAGTCCCCCTCAAAAAAGTGTGCTCTTTCCAGAGTTAAATACCACCAAGGGCATTCCTTGGAGGACCCAGGGTGGGTGGGTGTGCTCTGAGAGATCAGAAGAGTCTCAGGCTCCTCCTTCCACGGGGTTGTGGGCAGGTCTGGTCTCCTCCTGTCTTTGGTTAAGTAGATTTCAACTTGACAACCGTCCAGGCTGTCCCAGGCCCTCATGAGAATCGAGGAACAGTGTCTGACCTGTCACCACGCATGGGGAAAGTTGGGCATCTCTCGCCGTCCACCGGGAGGGCTCTCTCGTCTCCCAATGCCTGGGGCTCGTCTCTCAAGATCTTCCCACCTTCCATCAGATCAGATGAGCTCCCGGTCCTCATCAGACTATGAGATGGGACTCCCTGGGTCACCAAGGAGCTCTTGTGCTTGTCACCGCCCATCGGGTCGGGTCTCCGGTGTCCCCATGTCGTCGTGAGGGTCCCTTGGGCTATCACCATGGTCAGGCGGGGTCCCCGAGCGGCCGGGTTCCTCAGTCTGGCCCCGCGGGCGCACGAAGGCACCCATGGCCGTGGCGTGGCCGGAGCGCAGCAGCTGGAGCTGCCGCCGCCCGCGGCGGTACAGGTACTCGATGCGCAGTACGTCGGAGCGCGGTAAACTCGCGTGCTGCCGGAACTCGTCCCGCACCCGCGCCTCGGCGCCGGGCTTCCCGCGGCCGGCGCGCAGCAGCTCGCGGTACAGGCTCAGGATCTGTCTCTGCAGCCTGCTGGGCCGGCTCATGGCAGCAGCAAGGCCGCGGGCAAGCGCGGCGGCGCCCGCGAACAGCGGGACCTCCGCACCCTCGCGGGAAACCAAAGTGCAGCAGCCACTTCCGCCCCGCGCGTTTCCAAAGCCCCGCCTCCCGCTAGGACGCTGCCGCTCTCGATTGGCTGGAGCTGCCGTACGTCACGACGGCATGGGTGAAGGGGCGGGGTCGCTGTTCCCTGGCTCACAGCCGTGGAAATCCGTGTCCTTGAGCGGCAGGCGTGTGCGGGGACCAAGCCATTTGGGTCCTGGAGGGGCGGGGCCCAGGCGCTTGGATCACACGGGGAAAGAGGTCTTCCCCCAACTCCCGGAACCTGGCAGGAGCGGCGTTTAGGGCTTTTGCGTCCCCAGAGGTGCAGGCACACTGGGACACTGGGAGAGAGGAGACAGGTCAGCATTTATTTACATTGAGTGTATGATTCTAAGGATTAAACCCCGGGTCTTCACACTGAACTACGTCTCCGATCTCCTGAGACAGCCTCTTGCTCTGTAGCCCAGGCTGATCCTGAACTCACTGTTTGGCCCAGGCTGGCCTTGGATTTTGCAATCCTCCTGCCTCAGCCTCCCGACTGCTGGGATTACAGGCGTGCGTTACCATGCCCAGCTTTATGTGGTGCTGGAACATCGAACTCAGAGCCTTGTGCTTGGTAGGCAAACTCTTCAGCCACTGTGCCATTCCCCCAACCCCTTCAGTCCCATTTTAAATTTTTTAATTTTGAGACAGGATCTCAGGAAGTGGCTAAATTGCCCAAGCTGGTCACAAAATTTCTATCCTTTGGCCTCAGCCTTCCACAGTATTGGGGTTACATGTGTGTGCTAAGTTTATTGAAAATACTACATCATCAGAAATATTCAGGGGCTGGAGGAATGGCACAGCGGTTACAGCGCTTAGGGCCCTGAGTTCAATTCCCCAGCACCACACAAAGCTGGACTGGGTAGCACACACCTGTAATCCCAGCACTCAGGAGTCTGAGGCAAGAGGATTGTGGTGAGTCCAAAGCCAGCCTGGGCTCCATAGTGATTTTAAGACCAGCCTGGGCTACAGAGTGAGACCCTGTCTCAAATAAATAAATAAATAAATAAATAAATAAATAAATAAATAAAAATAAAAATAAAGATTCAAATGGCTCCATGAGGTGTTTTGAAATTCATCCCAGCTGCAGGCTGAGTGACCTGCATTTCGGAGAGGCTGCCCAAAAGCTCCAGCGTTTCCTCAGTGTCAGTGTTTCTTCAAAGATCTTCAGATCAGGACTGAGACCTCAGAAGCATGACTTCTCTCTTTTTTTTTTTCTTTCCTCCTCCTTCAGCTTGACAGAGACAATCCTCACGAGGTCTCTCTGAATTTACTTGAAACCTGTGGCAGAGCTTCCCGTCTTGTTTTTGCCTCCTGTGTTTGGTGCAAATGCTGCCCATGTTGGTGGGTCTTGGTGAAAAAGCTTTATTTTTTTTTCTTATTTTGTATTTTAAAGAGAAAGGATATTATTACTGGGCCTGGCTTTTTTTTTTTAACTTCCAGTTATTAAAAGGGGAGGCTTATGCATTCCCTCCTCCAGGTCTGAGGTGTTGGCCCAAGAGAAGGGCAGAGGATGTGGTCCTTGAGGGAAATGTTGGATAACAGCGAACTGGACAAAGTTCTTTGTGCTGTGGGGAAGACAGAGGGTGACAGCACTAAACCTGCAAAAAAGCGGCTGTGGTTTAGGGATTAGGGTTGGTGACACCCTGTGTTGATAGGAGTCCTGTCTGAGGCAACTGTGGGAGAGTCCTTACAGCACACTTTAAAGGCTGGGCTGTTACCCTCAGGCCTTCCAGTAACACCTGGTGGTCAGTTAGTTTCCCATTGGCCTTCAAGCTGCCTGGAGACCAAGTAGTAGCTCGGAGGGGGCCTGCAGTGACATGACCATCCTCTGATTCCATTAATACCTGGGGCAAAGGAGAGCCACGACTGGATTACCTGGAAGTTCTCCACCCCACACTTAACCACATCTCAGCGCATGGGACCATGCTGGCACTGGCATCTGTTCTTTTGCAAAGAAGAGAGACAGATGGGGGTGGGAGAAGGTTGGAGTTTGGGAGCTAAGAAAGACTTGGGAATCTGTGAATCCTGCTATCAGAAATATATTTCCAGGTTTTGCAGAGAAATAAGTTCTAAGTCACGAATAGCAGAATATTTGTATTTCATAATACTATACTATCTTTTTGTGGTATGTAGATCAGTGATTAGAGCCCTTGCCTCAGAAGCAAGAGGGGTTTGATTTCCCAGCACCACATAATAGTTGGGCGTGGTGGTGCATACCTGTAATCCCAGCACTTGGAAGGCTGAGGCAGGAGGATTGCTGTGAATTTGAGGCTGCACAGTGAGACCAGGACCAGCCTGGACTACAGAGTGAGACCCTGTCTCAAAAATAAATAAATAAATAAATAAACTGGAACTTTACATTAAAAACAAAAAGATCTCTGGGACTTGTTGCATCTGTCTCATCCACGTCCTCATATTCTTAGTGGTTTACTGAGCACTTACTATGTGCCAAGCACAATTTCATGTTCTTTAATGTAAGAGTATGCTCATTATGTAAGAGTATGTGACAGCTGGGCATGGTGGTATGTGCCTGTAATTCTAGCACTTACAGAAGCTGAGTTAAGAGGATTGCAAGTTAGAGTTTCAAACAAAACAGAACAAATCAAAACAAAAAAGACTAGGATGTAGCTTAGTGGTAGAGCCCCACTGGTTTGATCCCCAAAACGGCCAGAAAAAAGTGACAGTTTATTACTGAGATAATATGCAATTTATATTGTAATCTATTGCTACCAAATATCTGTTATTTTATGTAATGCGTTTATTTTAAAGATCATGATTATTTTGAGGCTTTTTTGATCTAGGACTATTACTTGGCTTTTCATTGGTGTTTGAGGACCTCTAAGACCTTTGAGATTCTGACGTGTGTCCCTGTGTCAGCTCTGGCAGTGGAGTAGATGCGCAAAGGCAGATGTTTCTCTTCTGACTTGTTCCTGTTGCGTGCCCGTCTCTCCATCCCAGGGTTGCTCTGGGGCTGAAACATCCACAATTTTCCTATCAAGTGGCCCTTATTCTCTAAGACTACTATGTCAACCAGCCTGAGGGTCTTGCTTACTTTCCCGTGAACCCAAGGGGCTGTGAAACCCCAAAAGACGTGCTGTTTCCCCTGGGGTTCACCCATGCTTTCCTGATAATCACCCCTTGGTTGTCTTGGGAAACTAGTACCACTCTCGGTTTATGGTTTTTCCTAGGTGCTATGCCTCCTTTCTGGTTCCAGCTCTGAGTATGTTCCCCAGACCTTGCCAAATCAGAATAAATCACAGTACACCCTCTCCTGGTCCTGTGAAACAAATGATCCCCATTAGGACAGTAAGTATCAACCCTG
Organism: Ctenodactylus gundi; assembly: GCA_004027205.1. Classification (NCBI taxonomy): domain Eukaryota; kingdom Metazoa; phylum Chordata; class Mammalia; order Rodentia; family Ctenodactylidae; genus Ctenodactylus; species Ctenodactylus gundi. Next base: position 224,377 of record PVKB01002857.1, on the reverse strand, counting down.
GGACTTTTACTAAACTATTAAAAAACAAAGTGATGCCAACCCCCCCCCACCACCACCACCACACTAAACCTGAAGCAGTGGGAGGCTCCACCACAGACAGGTGTTCTGGTAGTGAGGCTGTCTTCAAATTTCCACTCTCCCTTTATTCCCTAGAATTAGAACTTTTAGCTGCACACATGGCCACCCAGCTACAGATACATCTTCTAGCCCCCTTTGCAGGCAGATGGCATCCTTTCAGGAAGTTCTGTCCTCTTGGAAGGGCGTGGAATTGATGTGTGCCATTTCCAGGTTGTGTCCCCAGAGGAGGAGGCCTGACCGTCCTCTCCTGTCCTTCTCCCTTCCTACTTGCTTGATGTGGGTGTGGTGGGGAGCAGGCAAGGGCATTACCACCTGGGAGGCACAGCCACATGGCTGAAGGAGCGTAGGCCAGAGGAACCAAACTGCTTGTACTTGGGCTGCTCATGAGCCAGAAATAGACTTCTGTCAAGTTAAATCCACGTAAATTTTTGAGCCTCTGTTACAGCATTTGGACCAAGAGCCTACCCAATATAGCACAGACAAAGGAGGAGGCGGGGAGGGAAGGAAAGCCAGGCCTTGTGACATCATTTGAGTTCCTGAATCCAGCCATGTCTGGAGGCCTCTGTTTTACAGATAAATGAAAATAGATAAATGCCATTTTGGATTTAAAATGGTTAGCTTCATTTTCTTTCACTCAGTACTGGCAGACAATGCTTACTGATACCTTTGTGGTTCAGGGGCCATTCTGTGACAAGGTGTCGGAGACTTGCCCTACATCAGAAAGTGGCAGTGCTCACAAAGATGTCTTGTTCACTGGGGGGGTAGACACAATGGACCTGAGCCACACATTGTGGGCCCAGAGTCACATGCACGTGTACACTGGGTGGGATTAGCAGGCAGCAGCATGTGGTCCCCATCACATGCTCATGCGTAGTATTCTTTTTTTTTTTTTTGAGACAGGATCTTGCTCTGTAGTCCACACTGGTCCCAAACTCACTGTGTAGCCCAAGCTGGCCACAAACTCACACAATCTCAGCGTCCCGAGTGCTGGAGTTACAGGCATGTGTGCAGTGCTGGGAAATAGAACCTAGGGCCTTGCGCTTACAAGCAAGTGCTTTAACTATTGCGCTATTCCTCCAATGCCCCTCCTCCTGTTTGAGTCAGAGTCTCACTCTGTAGTACACGCTAGACCTGAGTTCACTATGGAGCCCAGGCTGGCCTTGAACCCACAGCAATCCTGTTGCCTCAACCTCCCAAGCGTTGGGATTACAGGCGTGCACCACCATGCTTGGCTTAGGTGGTGCTGGAGAACCAAAATCAGCACTTCATGTTTACTAGGCAAGGACTTCACACCCTGAGCTGTGCCCCAGGGACCTTGCACCATCATGGTGGGCAGGTCAGTGCTGTAGGCCTATGGCGAAGGGGAGTGCTCAGATCTTCCTTTCTAACTAGTATAGTAGCATATACTTGTAATCCTAGCACTCAGGAACCTGAGGCAGGAGGGTTGTTGTGGGTTTGAGACCTGGGCTACACAGTGAGTTCAGGACCAGCCCGAACAGCAGAGCAAGACCCTGTCTCATAAAAATAAAAAGTGTAAAGGCCTTAAGTTCGAAAAACTTTCCCAGCATCACTGCGTTCTGCCCCAGCCAAGCTTGCTTCCAATTGCAGTTACTTCACCCTTGGGTTCTCGTCCCCCCCCACTCTCCCCCATCAGTCCCACCTGTGTTAGGAGCTTTTCCATGGCCCCTTCAGGGTAAGGAGTTCTTCCTGCCAGCTCATTACTTGCCCTGGATGCCTCCCAGACCCAGCCAGAGTATTTGTTATAAAGTTCAGGACCCTGCAGGGCCACCTGCCTCCCGCAGGCTGTCAGGGCATCACAGAGGCCAGGGTACTGGCCACGGACATGACATACAACCTAGACACGCCACGTTGAGGCAACCCAGAAAATGGAAGGAAGGAAGCCAGGTGCGGTGGCCTGTCCTGTGGAGGTGATTGGGGCCCCATGTGGTTCAGGCCATGGCCAAAGGGATATTTGGCTTCTGCAGGAATCCACACACTTTGGAAGCCTTGAGGCTACGGGCAAGTTTCATGGTGACAGCCGATGCTAAAGTCATGGCCAGGCTGTGGCAGTGGACAAGGGGTAATGAGCCTGTCCTTGGGCCAGGGCCTGTTGTCCAGAGGCAGGTCAGATTTGCCGACAGCGCCACCAAAGGCCTCTCAGAGCCTTACGAGCTGGGTCTAGAAGATGGAAGACCTGGACAGCTGCATCTGGCCGCCTCAGTCATTTATGAGATGCAGCCCCCAGGCTGTGCGCATCACCATGGGGCCCTCTACTGTGGCCCAGGGCCAGCTCCCAGCAGTGCCCATGGCAGCTGGCAGCACTTACCACATCTATGGAGAAAGAGGAGCCAGGACTCGGCCTGAGGAGCTTCACCTGCCCATGGCTCCTGGCAACACTAATGTCCCGCCTTATTGGGCTGCAAATGCACTGTGAGATTTGCAGGGAAGGGCTTAGCCTTTCTGAGTTTTAGTTCATCTGTGTGTAACATGGAGGATGAGAGTATCTAGTTCAGAGAAACCCAGATCCCTGATCACAATTATCTCACAGAACTTAAAGTGAAAAAATAAAGGGAACAGGGGGCAGGATGTGGGTTGTGGGAGTGGGTAGGGGGTGGATCGAAAGGAAAACGGGGAAGGTCTTGTTACCTTGACTAGATATGTATGTGCACAAAATGTCCCAAACCAATATAAACCTTAAATTTTGCCACTTATATATATCAGTAAAATGGGGTGGGGGGAGTATATGGTTCAGGGCTGGGGACATAGCTCAGCAGTTAGAGAAGTTGACTAGCAAGCACAAGGCCCTAGGTTCAATTCCCCAGCACCGCATAAGCCAGGTGTGGTGGCACACGCCTGTAATCCCAGCACTTCGGAGGCTGAGACAGGAGGATTGCCATGTGTTTGCGGCCAGCCTCACCTACATTATGAGTTCAAGACCAGCCTGGTCTGCAGGTGGGATGACAGGCCTGCATCACTGGGCTTAGCATCAGCCATTATTGTATCCTGGATGTTCCAGGATGTCATATACTTGCATCATCTTTGAACCCTGAGGCAGGCGTGCTCAGTTCATACTCCGGCTTCGCTGCGGTGTTTCCAGATTTAAAGGGAGGGGCTGGTGGCTTTTCAGAGGGGCCACACTGGCATGAGGTGGAGAGGAGCCGCTGAACTGTAGTTTGTGGCCAGCCAGGCTGAGGTGCCCACCGAGCAGCCTTGCCTAGTGTGGACCAACGGGAGGCCGAAGAACCATGCACGTAGGCATGCCACACTGAGGCAACCCAGACAACCAAAGACGCCAAGTGCCGTGGCACATGCCTACGACTCCAGCACTCTGGGGGACGGAGGCAGGAGTCCCGCTTGAGTGACTTTGTGAGCCTTGTCACCAGCCAGTCAACCAACCAGCCAACCTCTGGGGGCGTGGTTCTGTGGTTCTGGGTTCAAGCCCCAGGCAGGAGGGCGTTAGGGAGAACATAAGCGCTGGACGACACGTGGCTCCTTGAGCTCACTCACGGCTAGCAGGCCAGCCGCGACTCATGCCTTCTGGAGGCTGCGATGGCGTCAGCCCCCGCCCAGGTCACGACATCCGCCCCCCAACTCGGGGCTCAGCTGCGGGGCCTGGGCAGCCAGGCCGGAGGTAGCAGACGGCTCCCAGCGGTCGGTATCCGCCCTCGCGAAGGCAGCCACACTAGGCTGCCATCAGCCGGCGGCGCCGCTCGGCGAGAAGTCCTGGTCGCCCGCGCCAGCTCCGAGTGCGGGGGCCACCGGCACCGGAAATCTCCCGGGGGCCGGGCGGCAGGAGAGTTAGAAACGGGGTGGGGTGGGCAGGGATGGAGAGAGAGGGACAGATGGAGAGGGGTACGGAAGGAGGTGCGCGGGAGATACCCACGTGCAGCTGGGGAAGGCGGAGACCAGGATGCGGGCAGAGCAAGCAACGCGGGGTGGGGTGCGGGGGACAGAAGCTGCATCACGGGGAACGGTGCGCCCAGAGGGACCGTGCAGGGGGAGGCCTGGACGCAGCGAAGAGCAAAGGGGTTTCATTATTGAGGATTGAACCCAAGAGCTTTGCACTGAGCTCTGTCCGCAAACTGTTATTTATTATTTTGAAGCAAGGCCCCACTGAGTCGCCCAAACTGGGCTGGAACTTCACAATCCTCCTGCCTCAGCCTTTCAGAGTGCTGAGATTACAGACCTGCCCATACACCCAGCTGAGGCTTTCTAATTAAACTTCTGCCTCCACAGGTCTGGCTTCTCCACATCTGGTCCTCTTTCCCATCAGTCTCTGCTCTGCCTGGACACGGCTGCCAGGGCTGAGCTCCAGCGGGTCCTGCAACTGCACTGTGGCGATGGCCCCAGCTCCTACCTTCCTTGTTCCATAATTCCGCACTGGCCGGCCAGAAGTTGGCTGTCCTCCAAGGCTGCAGGTGTGTGCCCGGAGCCTGGCAAAGAGCAAGGTAGGTAGCCGGGACTTGGCAAAGGCGAGGTGACTCCCAGAACTCTGGGAGGCTGAGGCAGGACGATCAAGTTGGAGTTCAGCCTAGGCAACTTAGAGGGACTCTGTCTCAAAATGAAAAGCGCTGAGGATGTAGCTCATGGTGAAGGCCCTGGGTTCAATTTACAGTTACATAAGTAATTAAATGGTGTGGTGGATGCCATGATGTTGGCACTTGAAGAACCAGGCACAAACCCAGTGCTGGGTAGCTAGACTTCAAGGCACCACAGCTTCAGCCACTGCCAGCAGGGTGTCCCCAGTGAGCTGGGAGTACAAGGCCACCAGACACCATCTGGAGTGGAGGGGCCAGCAGACCAAGTCACAGCCAGGCAACTTGACCATTTTCCAGCCTTGGGCAAAGGCTTGGAGGTGTTGCTGGGGCTGGAGTCATGCAGGTAGGGGTGTAGGGTCTTGCAACACGTGTCGGCCAACCTGTCCCAACTTCAGAGAGGCTGAAGTCTGAATCTGCACAGAGCTGGTGACCTGAAGGTAGGCCCAGTGGCAGGTGCCATTAGAACGGGAGCAGTTCCTGAATTCTGTCTACCTTCCATTGGGGAGAACAGCAGGGAAGAAGGTTACTGAGTAATGGGTACCGAGTTAGCAGCCAGGAGCAGAGAGGGATCAGGGAGACAGTCAAGGTTGGTCAGTGAAGGGTCAGGAATGGACTACGTGGGAATCAATGGCAGAGTAATTGGCTGGTCAGAGTTAATGCGAGGTCAGTGGAAGTATACTGAGGGAACTAACGGAGTGTTACGTCAGTTCCAGGAGTTCTCTCTAAAGAGGAGAAAGGGACCTCAACTCAGTCTGGCAGGTCCTTGATGTCTGGTCACAGGAAAGAGTTGCAGGACACATCGGTGAGAGACATAGGCTGATTCGTTAGGCAGAATGAGAAAGGTAGAGAAAATGGGGACGGGGCTTCGGCTTGGGAACAGAATAGGGCACAGTGCTAACAGAGATCAAACTGGCCACCAAAAAGACAAGGCAACAGCTGAGGGTGTTTACTAGGGTCCGAGGGATCGTTGCCTCAGTTCTGGTTTTGCAAGATGGCTCTGGAGAAGTCCTTATTGCTTGAGGGGCTTCTGGTCTTCAAGAGAAGATTGTTTCTGCTTGAGACAATCTCAGTTTTGCAGTCTCTGCTAGAATCCAAGGTGACCTTAGGCTTAGGGTGACGATTGGAGATGTCTAAGTGCCCGCTGGTAGCTGTATGCCCCCATCTCTGGCCCTTTAGACCACAGCCTTGGTCACCTTGCAATCAACAGTCTAGGATTCCACCTCTAAGAGCAAATGGCTCCACTGTAGGGCAGTTGAAAGGCACACAGGTCACACAGTCTTCTAGATGGCGAGAACAGAGGATGAGCAGTCCTTGGCGAGGATGGTCTGGCCTCGCAGCAGAGAAAGGGGCGCATGGTGCAGCGGTGTCAGAGGGAGGGTGGGGAGAGACTCTGAGATGTGAACCGGATGAGGAAGAGTATGAAGTAGGATGGTGGAAGGCCTAACAAAGACCTAAGAGAATGCTTTCAGGAACACACTGGCCACTGAGGCAGCAAGAACTGTGGTCCACAGGGACATGGTTGCCCACAGGAAGAATCCATCACCACACCCAGCCTTCAGCGAGGGGGGTGGGAAGCCCTACTACCTCCTGGCCACCCACACAGGCCATGGGACAGCTGTAGTGGCTGCGTGGGGCACTGAATGGCTGTGGCATGTCTGGCTCAGGTCAGTCACCCTACCCTCCATCTGACAGCAGCCCCAGATCACGTCCTCCTCATGAAACTCCCTTTGGATAAGTTTTAGCTATAATAATAACACTCAGCAAACACTGAACAGGATCTATGCTCACACACCGAGTGCTAGCTAATTTAATGTTTAATGTGACTAACATGGCTTCTCTGTGCTTTGTCATTTTGGGGTCTTGCTCACCCCATTCCTAGTCCTTACTAAGGGAATTCGCCATCAGCTGAACTGTGTGATCCCCCCACTACCAAAGGTCTGTGGGAAACCTGTCCACAGACCCTAGTAGTCTTGCTTTTTTTTGCTCTCCCCACTTTTCTGATAATAATACCTGCACCTCCTTTTTTGGTATCTGCCCATCCTTACTCTCAACATGTGGAGTGAGGTGAATCCACACGCAGGCTCCAGGCAGCAGAGCAAACAGACCCCATGACTGGCTTAACCAGATTATTTTTTCCACCTCAGGGCCACCATAATTGACCAGCAAATCAAAGGCAAACTTTGAAATTTTGCTGGGACCAATGCAAAAAAGATTGTTATATTTATTTATGTATTTATTTTGAATGGTTTAAGGCTTGTAGGACCACTGGTTGAAAGTTGCTAGCACCTTGCTGCCACCAGGGGGAGAATCTGTTTGAGAATAAAGCTAACACAGGGCGGAAAAGGGGAAGAGAAAGACCTAGACAAGGAAAAGAAATCTCTCTCTCTCTTCCCCCCTCTCTCCCCTTCGTCCCCCTCTGTCATACTGGAGATTAAATCCAGGGTGCTACACCTCTGGATTCAATCCCCTGTTTTAAATTTTTATTGTATTTTGAGGCAAGGTCTTGCTAAGTGACAGGGGCTGGCCTTGAACTTGCAATCTTTCTGCCTGAGCCTCCCTGGTAGCTGGGATTGCGAGCATATACCATGCCCAGCAGAGAAACAGGTTTCTCTTCACTGCAAAGGAAAATACTTAGTTTAGCTAAGTGATATTGTTTGGAGCTGGGATGTCCCGAGAAGCTTGGTGTTTGAAAGGTGACTCAGTCATGAGGTTAATCCCTTGGTCTTCTGTGCTGATAGGAGGAGGGGTCTGAGTAGAAGGGCTAGACACTTTCACTATTGCCAGTTGATGTTGAATGGACTGAGACTTTCTGAGACTGAGCTAAAAATAAACATTTCCTTCCTTATGTTGTGGATGTTAGGTGTTGAGTTCAGCAACAAAAAGTAACTAAGATACAAAGTCTGAGGACAGAAATACCTTTGTGGCCTTTGTAGTTACTGGGCTCTAAAGCCTGTTTTCTTTCTCCCCTGAGTTTCATTTGGGATTCTGATACTGCCACCATGGTCCTGCCGAATATAGTGGCCATATCGTGTCCTTAGGATCCTGCCTTTGACATAGCTGGTTGCTGGACAGAAAGCCTATGTATGTGTGAGGGAGGTGTCAATCCACAGGAAAGGCCAAGACAAGCAGATTCCCTCCAAGAACATGTGAACCCAGAGACAGGGAGGTGTCAGAAAAGGAGTGGAGGACACTGACATAAAAGGGGATCAAACTGGGTGTGGCGCCACATGCTTGCAATCCTGGAACTCTGGAGCATAACGAGTTTGAGCCCAACAATTTAGCAAGACTGTTTTTTTTTTTTTTTTTTTTTTTTTGAAATGGTATCTTGCTCTGTAGTTCCAGGCTGGTCCTGAGCTCACTATATAGCCCAGGCTGGCCTTGAACACATCTCAATTCTCCTGCCTCAGCTTCCCAAGCGCTGTGATTACAGGTGTGTGCCACCATGCCCAGTTTATGGGTGCTTGGGAATTGAACTCAGGGCCTTGCGCTTGCTAGGCAAGAGCTTTACTATTGAACTATTCCTCTGGTGCCCCATCCCGCAATTTTTTGTACTAGGGATTAAGCCCAGGGCCTTCACACTGAGACATAGTCTCAGCTCTTTTTTTTTTTTTTTTTTTTTTTGAGACAAGGTCTCACTCTGTAGCCCAGGCTGGTCCTGAATTCACTATGGAGCCCAGGCTGGCCTTGGACTCACAGCTATCCTCCTGTCTCAGCCTCCCGAGTGCTGGGATTAAGGATGCTGCCGTAAAAATAAAATAAAATAAAATATAAAAGTGCTGGGGTTGTAGCTCAGTGTGAAGGCCTCCAGTTCATTCTTCAGTTTAAAATAAAAAAGATTGCCTGCTTGGGCTATCAGAGAATAAACTGAGGTAATATAAAGATTAGCTATTCCTTCATATTATCATTAGAACATTTTTTTTTTTTTACATTATAGAGATATTACAGGGTAAGGGTTAGGATCCTGAAGTCAGCCTTTAGAATCTGGGGAATGACTTAGTTTCTCTGTGCCTTAGTTTTCTTAACTGTAGAAAGCGGACAATTATTTCTATCTCATAGAATAGCAGACATGGTGTGTGTAGTGCTGGAGATCAGGCCCGAGGCCGCATGCATGCTGCTGTCAGTCAACCATAGGGCAGTTTGAAGATGACGTGAGCTGATTTAAAGCAGGTGGAATAAACATTCTCAGGCCCAACCTTGCATCAGTCTCCTGTGGAACTTATTAAAACCTCAGTTGCTGGGACTCACTGAAGAATTTCTGATTCAGTATGTCTGGGCCAAGGCAAGAGTTTCCCTATGTTGCTTTAACCCCAGGCCTAGCACATGTGATCTATCACTGAGCTACAATCCCCAGTCCCAAGGTCTCTCTCTCTCTCTCTCTCTCTCTCTCTCTCCTTCTTTTTCTAGTACTAGGGATTGAACCCAGGGCTTTTACACTGAGCTACATCCCCAGCCCTTTATTATTTTGAGACAAGGTCTTGCTAAGTCCCTCAATCACCCAGGCAGGGATCAAACCTATGACCCTCTTATTTCAAGCTCCCAGAGTGTTGGAATCGAAGGTATGCATGGCTGAGCCCCACGGAACGTAAAAATTCCTAACAAGTACCATGCGTTGCTGATGCTGCTGGGTCTGTAAGAATTCCTGCCTTAAAACAGTACCTCATGTATAGCGTGTGCCCTGTGAGCATCAGGGAAGAAATGGAGTCACCCCTGTCTTCCCCATGAGAAACTGTGCAAGACTCCGTCTCCATTGCCCTCTCCAGCCCGGGCTGGCACCTACTAGGTCCTGTGGAACAACTGAAGACCAGACCTCCAGACTGGACCCTGCCTCACACTGGCTGTGGACATCTCGCGTGACCGATTCAGGGCAGCGACTGGGCGTCCTCCCAGGTTGCACAGTGGCACCAGCTGTCTGACTGGAGGCCACACAGACTTACAGAGAGGTTCAGAGCACTTTGTGGCTCCCAAGGGTGTGATTTATTTTAGTCATGCAGTTCTGAAAGGGCTTCAGCGCAGGCACGTGGCTGGGTGCCAGCACCACTCTGGGGTCTCTCTATGCAAGCTGTGCCTGTGACTGTCCCTCTGTAGCCACCGGACAATCCAGCCCTAGGCAGGGCTACCAGGCAGTGCAGGGTCCAGTTCTCAGCAGCCACAGTTCATTGGATGCAGTGCAAATTGCCTCAGAGACCACTCGCAAGGCCCTGACAGGCCACAGGAAGTGTGTGCTTAGGTGGCACTCCCTAATGAACGGCAGCTGTGAGCTTCCAGGTGTGGCAGCACTGCAGAGGCGCCCCACTCCTGGTCGGTGTGAGGAGCGGAGCTGAGAATGAGAGTGGATGTCCAGGTCTGGGCAGAGTGAGGTGGGAATGTGGGGTGGGCGCACAAGGTCTAAGAGGTGGCATGCTGGGACTGGGGAACAGTGGAAAATGGTACGGGCTACAGGAGGTACATGGAGGTGACACGTAGGGCAGAGGAGACACGGGACTGGGGGAAGGAGGATCTGAGGAAAAGAGGGATCTAGGTAACACTTTTGGAGGGGGTACTGGGAAGCAGAAAGAGAGCCATAGCAGAAAACAAGGGCAAAGGTAGAGATGAAGAGGGGAAGGAAGTAGTGGGGGCCATGGAGGTGCAGGGACACAGGTGCATTTCGGATGTGGGGGGTGAGGAGGACTATAGGGTTAGGGAAGAGGCAGGAGGGGTTGTTGGGGGGTAGAAGACAGGAGGATGAGGAGCGATTTGGGGGAGGAAGGGCAGCAGGACCTTGAGAGGAGGGCCAGTGCTGAAGGAGGAGCATATAGGAAAAGGAAATGAGTGAGCAGGTGAGGGTGGGCGGGGCCTAGGAGTGGCTGTTGTTGGGGGAGAGGGTGTTCAGAGGCACAGAAGAGGGAGAAAAAGAGAAAAGGGGAATTGAAGATTGGGAGTGGGAGCAGGTGGTTAAACAGGGAAGAAAGGAAATGGGGAGACTCCTAGAGGCTGGGGATGCTTCTGGAAGACAGTTGAAAGGGGGAAGGGAGGGGACGAGAGAGAAGGAGGTGGAGCTAGGGACAGAGTAGAAACCGGGCTGTCAGCAACTGCAGGGGAAGAAGGACATTAGGGAGCAAAAAACAAGATCCCACCGGCCAAGGAGCAGTAAGAACAGAGTGAGTGACAGGGCAAGGCTCCCCAGTCACTGCAGTCCACACCCAGGCGGTGGCCTGTGCGACACAGCACGTGGCAGAGGGCCTTTCTCCTGCTTTACCTCCAAGATCCACATCTGCCCACCGGCATGAGTAGCCAGGCAGTGCAGAGTGTGTGGGATGGAGGGGGCGTGGGGTGCACACCAGGCCTGCAAGATGGAGCAGGAATGGAGGGTTATCGGGGGCAAGTGGTGTCACTTACAACCTCATTCTGCACGTCTCGAACAAGGAATGGTTGCTGGGGGCACTGTAGGGGTAAGTGTTAGAGTGCTCGCCTTGGACAGAAGGCCAGCATCCTCCCCGAGGTAAGGACCAGGTGGCTAACCATGGCTCAGAGGCACTGATGGGTCACTGGGGTAGGTAGATAAACACTCGAGGGCTGGACTGAGAACAGGTTCTGAATCCTTGATGAAGGAAGGGATGCACCATATACAACTGGGGCTGAGGATTGGGAAGGGTAAGAGCTGAGGGCTGAGTTTAATCCAGGTAGAGGTGACACTGGGCAAGAGATAAGGAGTGGGCCCCAGTCAGGGGTGGGGGCCAGGTTCCTCTGATGAGCCAGAGGTGGGGCCAAGGCATTGTTGGGCTTAGCTTCCCTCAGAGGACAACTTGGCCACTCAGCAGCTGGCACAATCGACAGTAGGGTGGGATCCAGTGCCCAGCCACTCATCCTCCCTGCAATGTGGAAAATGGGGGTTTGATGCCAGCAACTCATGGCCCAAGTGAAAAGTCCTAGAGAGTTCAAAAAGATGTCACAGAGGTGGGCAAAACAGACGGGGGTTCTGGGGACTGCCAGTGGGATATGGTGTGGCAGTAATAGTAGCACTTGGGCACCTTGGTAAGGAGCCCACCAAACCGATATGGCCAGAGGCCCGAGCCAGTGTGCCCTTGGAAGAGCTGGACAATGCTGGGCAGCAGGAGATGTTCCCTGGCACTCCTGTTGTCATTGACACACAGCCCCACAGATGGCTTCTCTCTGCTGAGGGTAGAGCCAGCACTGCTGAGGTCTCAGATGTGTTGATCTCTCCCAGTCAAACGGGCAGTTGGCCTCAGTGTGCCAGCCATAATGGAAGGTGACTCACTCTGCCCGGAGCCTGAAATGGCAGATTCTGCCAATCGCCACTCACCTTTGGGAAAAGTATGGGTCAAGTTAGAAATGGGGGGACTCAGTGTCAGTGCCAAGAGTGCTTGGGTCCCTAGGTAAGACAGGAACTCGAGGGGGTCTGTTGCGCAGGCCGGAGTCCACCTAGAGGGCCTAGAAGGGTTTGGGCTGCTGTTTGTTGTCCTGTCTAAGAAGTCCTTGGAAGGCCTCACAGAGTAAAGACATTTCTGACCTTAGGAACTGGAATCTGGGCAAGAAGCACACTGCGCAGTTGCACGACGAGTGCGGGGCCCTGGGTTCAACTCCCTAGCACCACATGGGGTGGGCATGGTGGCACAAGTCCCACTTGTGGAAAGAAATGAATAAATAGAAAATGGGCCTGTACTATTGGGCCTGGCTCAAAAATATTTTTAAAAAATGAACAAACTGAAATTGCCCCATCTGAAACAAAAATATCTGGTTCTCATACCCTAAAATCAAACCCAGAAATTCACGCCCCCTTCCTTTTTTGGGGGGTGGGGGAATTGGGGATTGAACCCACTGAGCTACATACATCCCCAGCCATTTTTATTTTCTATTTTGAGATAGAGTCTCATTCAGTCACTAAATTGCCTAGGTGGGCTCAAACTTGCAATCCTCCTGCCTCAGCCTCCCAGAGTGCTAGGATGACAGGCCTGTATCACCGTGCCCCACTGTGCTTTAAAGAATGAAGTAGTTCTGACCTCCTTGTCCGTAGGAACAGTTAACCCAGGACTCAAAGACCTCACCCCCCATGACCTAAGTGGTCTAGTCCTAGAAGCCAAGAGTTCAGAGCTCAGAAATCTCAGGAAGTCTTCATGCCAGCACCCTGGAACACTACTACATCGATCCTTTGCTGAGCTCATGGCTAACTGGGCTATTAGGGGATAGGAACTCAGTGGAGGAAGTAGGTTGTGGGTATGGCTTTGGAGGGCAGATCTCTGGCTCTGTCCTCTCTGCTTCTCAGCTGCCACGAGGCAATCTGAGTTTCCGCCCTTCTGCAGGTGAATATGGACTGAAATCTCTGAAAGCCTTAACCAAAATACCCCTTTTCTTCATTATGTGTGCCAGTTACTTTGTCCTAGCAATGGAAACGCTGACCAGCACCAGGGGACCCACTCTTCTGCCAATCTGTGACTTTTTTCTCTTTGCCCATCCACCTTGGAGGTTCCCAGCTCACCTTTTACCTGTGTTCCTGGCTGGGCTCAGACGTAGCCTGCATTGCCTCCCGCATGGGCCGCATCCTCTCCACCAGGGCCTCCTCCACAAGCCACAGGGCAGCTTCTTACCAACACCTGTGTGCTTGTCACAAGAGCCACCTGGCCGTACATGACAGGGCTTCTATTACTTTCCCTCGACTCTGCATTGGAATCCCTCTACATCAGCCATATTGAATTCTGTGCCATTTCTCTGCTGTGCCTGGAAGGTTCTCACCTTAGTGTGTGCTGTCCTCTCTCCCTGGAAAGCTCTTTCCCCCGTATCTGGATGGCCCTCTCCCTCACTTCCTCTAAGGCCTGGCTGGAGTTTCATCTAAATGAGGCCCTGTACCATCAGATACCCTGATCCTACTCCTCTCCACCACCATGTATTACCTTCTAACATACCGTATAACTAACGCAGATACATTTACTACTTATCCCTTGTGCTGAAACATAAGCACCGTGAAAACAATGGTTTGTATTTGTCTCGGTTACTGATGTATCCTCAGTGACTTGAACGCGGTCTGATACTTAAAGTATTTCTTTGAAAATTGTGGTAGCACATGCCGGTGACCTCAGCACTTGGGAAGGCGAAAGCAGGAGATTTGCACCTTTGAGACTAGCTTGGACAGTTTAGCAAGACTCTGTCTCAAAATAACTTACAAAAGATCAGGAATATAGCCCAGTGTGAAGACTCTGGGTTCAATCCCAGGTACCACCAAAATATAAAAAATATTTTTTTGGAGACAGGGTCTTGCTCTGTAGTCCAGGTTGAGCTTGAACTTACTTTTTAGCCCAGATTGGCCTAGAATTCGCTGTAATTCTCTTGCCTCAGCCTCGCTAGTGGTGGGGTAACAGGTGTGCACCCTTGTGCTTTGTAGATAAGCGCTCTAATCACTAAGCTATGCCTCCAGCCTGCCCCCCACATCTTAAGAAGGGAATATAAGCATGTCAGAGCCCTGGGAAATAAGAATTCATAGTTACAAGAGCATAAAGCTGGCACACTACATATTTGAAGGCGCTGAATACCTGAGTGGAGGCTGTTGGGTGCTGGGGAACCTTAAGAGCACTCGGGGAACTCCTGAATTCTTGAGCAACAGGTAACATCTCAAGAGCTGGAGCAGGGAGCGGGTCGGGAGTATGGAGCACTGTAGGATCACACGGCAAGTCTCAGCATTCCACACTCTCTGAGCTTTCCACATATTAGCTTATTTGATTTTCACTTCTGCTCAATGGGTTAGGCTTTCTTTCTTTCTTTCTGATGGTACTGAGAATTGAGTCCAAGGCCTTCACATTGAGCTATATCTCCAGTCCACTCTTTAGTTTTGATTTGAGACAGCGTTTCATTGACTTTACTTGTTGTAGGTTAGAATTAAGAGACCACCAAATGCCAATTTAAAAGCCCACCATACATCAATTAAGGCAAGGTAAGGATCTTTATTTAACAGCCAAGATGGCAAGCAAACTGTCTCTATACTGTGGGTGAGTCTTCAGAGAGCAGCCCCGAGCAGGCTTTACACAAAGATTACTTAGAGGATTTTACATCATTACATACATCATACATAGTGACCAGTCATAACCTGACACCTAGCCATCATTCTTAGATGGCTGTCCCTGGTGTGAAATACGTGACTCTTGCAAAATACGTGATTCTCATGAAATATGTGACTCAGCAGGCTGCCATGGAAGCAAGGGCAGGGGAAGATGTGAAGCCTCTGTCCTTATCACAAAATTCCAGAGCCATCCTGATAAGCGCACAAGCAAGGTTACAAGGCGAGGCAGGCGAGCCTTGCAAGATGAACTCACAGCAAACTGGCATAAATTCTAACTTACACAGTAAGCTCTAACTCACACAGCAAACACATAACCTGAATAGCATAATCACCACAAAATGGAGTTACAATATTGGCAGTCTTGTTGTATTATTTCACAGCTTGGTTACAGAAAGTTACAAAATTACAAAAGTATACCCCATGTTGGATTTTTAGTACACTGTCACAGACTGTGTGGCCCAGGTTGGGCTTGAACTTGGGATCATCCTGCCTCAGCCTTCCAGAGTGCTAGGCTTACAGGCTTATGCTACAAAGCCTAGAAAGGCTTAAACATTTTCATCATTCTGATTTCCACAAATGAAAAAACTAAGGGCCAAAGATGTTAAATAATTTGTCCAGTGTCACAAAATAATGGGATAAGTTAGGATTTGAATCCAGGTGACCTGGATCTGGGGGCCCATTTTTTTTCCTTCCTTTTTTCCTTCCTTCCTTCCTTCCTTCCTTCCTTCCTTTCTTCTTCCTTTCTCCTTTCTTTCTCTCTTTCTTTCTGTTTCCCCGTTGTCTTTGTATAGTGGTGCTGGAGAGTGGCTTAGTACTCAATGACAGCCATCAAGTCCTCCCTCACTAGCAACCCTGCCTAAATAAACTCAGGCCTGCACAACATTTCAATCAGAACAATACCCCTAAATGTTCCCTAAGGAGAAATTTGGGACATTCCAATGGCTACATGTGGTCCTGGACTATGCTCAAAGCTCAGAGGATTTGGAGGTTCCAGGTGCCAGTGTTATGGGGACAATAAACATAACGAACTCTCTATATGACACTTACCGTGAGCTGGGCTCTGTTCCAAGTGCTGTTTGTATGGTAATCGCCCCACCTCACAGGAACTCAATAAGGTAGGTGCCAATGATCTAAAATTCCTTATCTACAACACCCAATGTCAATTCTTTATCTCTAATCCCCAAATGTAAGAAATGTTTTGAAGACTGAAAGGTGTATTATGTATTGGATGTTAAAACTCAACTGGCAGCACAAGCTGACCTGAACTCATGTGTAGCTGAGTGGAGTCTTAATTTATCCTACTAAATGTGAATATTCAGGCAGTTCGTTACAGAGATATTAATGTTTATGATTATGTAAATATCCATTGCGAGTGTTACATAATAGCTGCCATTCATATGGTACGAGCATTTTAAATTCTAGAATTTGCAATGCACCTGGCCCCAGCATTCTAGAAAAAAAGACTTTGGACCTGCTTAATTGCCTCCATTTTAGAGAAGACAAAAATGACAGGGAAGGAAGATGGGATTTTCTGAGTCCATGCATTTTTCTTTTTTCTAAACTGGGGATTGAACCCAGGACCTTCACACTGAGCTACCCCTCTTTTCTATTTATTTTGAGTCAGGGTCTCACTAAATTACCCAGGCTGGGTTTGATTGAGTTTATGATCCTTTTGCCTCAGACTCCCAGAGTGTTGGGGTTACAGATGTGTGTCCCCATGCCTGAGCACATTATGATTCTCACTCAGATAAAGCCAAGTTCACGCTTGACAGCCATAGCTCAGTGAGAAAGCTCTGGGTTCAATCACTAGAATCACACAGACACAGACACACAAACACACACACACACACACACACACACACACACACACAAAGTATATATGGCATGCTAAGCCAGAGGCCCAGCACCCTCAGCTCCTTGCTAGAGGCAGTCAGTCTGACTTGGCCACAGTCACCACTTCGGACTCAGACACAGTTTGAAGTTGTGGTCTGGTCGGTCGGCTACCACCATTACAATTCTGACCCAGACACACATAGTTTCATCTGGACATGGTTTTGGATACTGTTTCCGCTGAAGACTTGGACAAGGGTACAGGAGCAGGTGCTTGGGTAGCCACAGCCAAGCCTGTAGGAATTGGTTCTTTCATAATTGCAATTAAAGACACTGGTATTGTCCCATCTGGTCTGAGATAGTTACTTGTGTGGGCCCCTTCTGAGCCATAGCCACAGATACAGGTATAGGTCCAGCCATGACCACAGGTGAAGGCCTTGGTTTGGCTTCAGGTACTGGAGATCAAGCCAAAAGCTTTTAATTTATTTGTTTTTATTTTGAGACAGGGTCTTGCTAAATTGACCAAATTGGCCTTGAACTTGCAGTCCCTTCTCTCTCACCCTCCCAAGTAGTTGAGATTATAGGTACAGGCCACCACACTTGTGCTTTTTGACCCTGGTCAATGGTTTTGAGCTTGGAGATGGACTCTTGTTTGGAGTCCTTCCAGAGTTACCATCTTTGGGGCTGGAAGAATAGCTCAGCAGTTAAAATGCTTGCCTACCAAGCTTAAGACCCCAGGTTCGATTCCCCAGCACCACAAACCAGGAGTGGTGGCACATATTTGTAATCCAAGCACTTGGAAGACTGAGGCTGAGTGTGGAGGCCAGTCTGGGCTACATAATGAGTTCTGGACCAGCCTGGACTACAGACTGCGACCCTCTCTCAAAAAATAAAGGCATACCATCTTGAAATTAGATATTAACTTGGAACCAGATGTGGAATGCTGCCCCATCAGAGCATGCAAGTGTTTACAGGAGACTAAGACCTGGAGTGGGATCACTCGGAAAGACTCTCAAAGGAGATAGAATTCCATGGAAGGCTTTGGTTTTTCCTTAAAATATCCAGTGGTGAGATCAGGAGAACACTCAATAGAATTTGATCCTAGCTCTGAGCCTCATCTCTGAGCTCACTCCATACCGAGACCTCTGGTGTCTTGGCATGGGAAACACCGCTCAGAAGCTAGCAGAGTTGCCCACCTAAATGAAGTGAGCTTATGTGTATCAGCTGTCAGAGAAGGGGCAGTGCCGTGGTGGAGCTGAGGGACAGTGCAGAAATCATCCGCACACTCTGAGTACAGCACAGGACTGCAGCGGCTGGAAGACAAAGGCTCCAGCTAAAAACAGCAAAATTCAATTATTTTTAAATCCCCAGCATTGGGTGTGTAGCTCTGTAGTAGAATATGTGCTTAGCTTGTGTGAGGCTCTGGGTTTGATTCCCAGCACTCCCTCTCCCCAGGCAAAACCCTGTACCAGTCAGTTCAAATACATTTAATTTTTGGTACTGTGAGTCAAGCTCAGGGCCTTCACACAGAACCATAGCCCCAGCCCCCCCCCCTTTTTTTTCCTCAAAGAATTTTTAAGACAAAGTCTCACTCTGTAGCCCATGCTGGTCTCCAACACGAGAATCCTCCTGGCTCAGTCTCCTGAGTGCTGAGTTACAGGCATGTGCTACCACACCTAGCTAATCTTTACGTGGTACCGGAAAATCAAACCCAGGGCCTTGCACAAGGCAAGTGCTTTAACTGCTGAGCTATGGCTCTAACCTCTCCCCACCTTGCCCATTTTTAATTGGTTTTTAAGGCAGAGGCTTGTTATGTCATTAATTTGCCCAGGTTGGGTTTGAACTTGCAATCCTCCTGCTTCAGTCTCTTAGAGTGATGGAATTTCAGACCTACAGTACACCAACACTGGTCCAAATATAGCTTATGGGTTGATTTTAGCTAATAAGGACTTCAGCTTGCAGCATTGCTATGGTTTGGATCTGGAATGTCCCCCCAAAACCTCACATATTTGGGTGTAGTGAGATAGCTGTAGAACCATGTGCTGTGGGAGGTGGGGCCTGGCTGGAAGGGGCAGATGCTTGAGGTTTGATCTGGAGGGATTATGTTTACATGATGAGATTGAGAGGTGGGGGGAGGGACAGAGCTTTCAGGTGTGTGTTGTTGATTTGTGGTCCAGGAGGTACAGGTGGGGCACCCATTCTGAGTGTGGGGGCCCATCTGGCAGCTTGAACTGAGTAAAGGACAGAATAAGAAATGTTATAGCTTCTTCCTGGGAAGGCTCTGGCTTTGCCTGAGTCTCCAGACACTGACCTGTGCTTGCTTGACTTAGTTTCTGTCTGCAGTTCTGTCAGCCTTTCTCAAGCCTCTACCATGTGCTTCCACTCTTGCCAGCTGCCTATGAATGGACTGTGTGAGACCTTCTGAGGCTGTGAGCTAAGTACATCTTTCTCCCATTAAGTTGTGAATGTTGGGTATTCTGCCATAGCAATGAGAAAGCACTGAGCATCCCTGAGAGTAATGTTTGCTTGTGCGTGCATGCACGTGTGAGCATGAGCACGTATGTATGCTCTGTGAAGACTTAGAGACATACATTCCTTCTTACTTCCAAGAGAAGGGCACTATTTATTCATAGGTGTTAGTACGTAAAGTTTGCAACCCCCTAAGTGAGTCTTTAGTGGATAATCTTTTTTGTTCTCTAGAGCTTTGCATATTTTCTGTCAAGATGGAATATAGCGTTTTGGCATGGATTAGAGTTTGAGCTGGAATGCCAGTTTCCCAAAGGGAAGGCTCTTGTCTCGATTGTTCAGTATCGCTTCTCCAGGGTCTAGAATGAGCCTGGTCTGAACTAAGTGTTCAAAATTTTGTTGAAGAGTAATAATAGCGAATATTTACTGCCTGCCAGGCACTGTCCTATAAATTCGTCCTTCATGGTGTTGTTGATATTGTCCTACGTGCGTGGGGAAGGAACTAGAGAATCAGAGAGGTGGTGTGACCTGTGACGTGGTTTGGAGCAGGATTTGAAACCTCCTGGCTGCAGAATCCGTCTCTCAGCCATCATGAATAAATAAACTGAACTACATGTCTTTGTTTCTGAGAAACTTCAGCTCTCTCTGAGCATTCTTTTACTTTTCTCTCACTTCCCTGCTGCTTTTCAGGGCTGTAAAAGTTCGAGCAGGTGACTCTTAATTCTAATGATAGAAGAAAATCCTGAGTCCAGGAGGGTACTGTGTTCAGGACCATGGCCAGCGTCCAGCCAAGGTGAGTCTGCGCTGAGCGTGACAAGACAAATCACCTTTTTTTTTTCCCAGCAGCCCTAGCAAATTTTGAGTACAAGCTGCCATCTGCTCCATGTGTGGCCCTGAGTGATGATTTCATGCCTTCAACCTTGAACTGCTCTCTCTCTATAAAATAGGATAATAAAAAGACCTGCCTCAGGGGTGACTGTGAGGAAAATAATACATAATGCAAATACATTACATATAAAAGCACTTACCACGTAGCCCACGAAGTCTGGGCTATTTGTAAGTCTTTGTAAGACAGCACAAATGCACACACTACTACTACCACCGAAAGTGGTGGTTCAAAGCTCACACTCTGCAAGCAAGGAGACCTGGATACAAATGCTAACTCTCCCCCTCCCCACACACCTCCTCCCCATCTCTGTTGAGACAGGGTCTTGCTCGTAGTTCAGGCTGGTCCTGAACTCACAATGATTATGTAGCCCAGGCTGGCCTCAGATTCACACAACACTCCTGCTTCAGCCTCCTGAGTGTCAGGATTACAGGCATGCACCACCACGCCTGGCTAATCTTTATGTGATGCTGATGAATTGAACTCAGAGCCATGTGTATGCTAGGCAAATGCTTTCATCACTGAACTCCACCTCCAGATTCTCTGCCATTCTCTACTCGTGTGGATTTGGCGAGAGATGTGAGCTCTGGCCCCGTCCCCCCTCCTCAGGAAAAGATAATTGTTACAATGGTATTACAGATTGTATCTCAAAGGTTAGTGGCAAGATAAAATGACCAATATACAGAATTAAGCACTCAGAACTGGACCATTATTTTATCCCTTTCCCAACCCCATTGTTTTCTTTTTCTCTGCAATAAAAAATGATATTGAAGCGAGGTGTGGTGGAATATCGGTAGTCTTGGCTCTGGGAGGCGGAGGAAAGGGGAAGATTACAATTTCTAGCCCTGCCAGGGCAACTTAGCAACTTAGGGAGAACTTAGTGCAAAAACAATAAGAAAGAGCTGGGATGTAGTGTAATGCAAAGGCCCTGGGTTCAATTCTCAGCGCCCCCCTCCCCCACAGGACAATTTCCTCTTTGAGCCAAGCACATGGCAGGTTCTCACTCTGTAGTCTAGGCTGGTCCCAAACTCACAGGTGTAGCCCAGGCTGACCTTGGACTTAGCACAGTTCACCTGCCTCAACCTCTTGAGTGCTGCCATTACAGGCGTGTACCACCATGCCCAGCTTTATGTGGTCCTGGGGAATTGAACTCAGGGCCTTGTGCTTGCTAGGCGAGCACTCTAGCCTTTGCGCTATTCCTCCAGATGCTCAGCTAATTTTTGCGTGGTGCTGGGGGACCAAACCCAAGGCCTTGAACATGCTAGGCAAGTGCTCTAACCACTGAGCTACAGCCCTGGAAATGTCCTATAGCTTCGATTATACAGTTGTGAAAATTCGTTCAGGCTGGATACTCAGAAACTGTGCAATGAACTGTGTATCTTAAAACCCCCTTAAACAATGGGGTGGGGACATAGCTCAGTGATTAGAGCATTTGCCTAGGAAGCTCAAGGTGCTGGGTTCAATCCCCCAGCACCACATAATAACAACAGCTGGACGTGGTGATACACATCTGTAATCCCAGCTCTCGGGAGGCCGAGGCAGGAGGATTGTTGTAAATTCTAGACCACCCTGGGCTACATAGTGAGTTCAGGATCAGCTTGGACCACCAGAGTGAGACCTTGTTTCAAAACAGTTACTTTAACGATGAAAAAAAATCATTGTCCTCAAGGAACTTACGTGTAGCACAGAAAAAGAGTAAAATAAGTAGATATGTAGAAAGCTGTGTGAGCTATAAAAAAGGAATGGGCTGTCCAAAGTAGTGGGGTTGCAGTTGTATGTCTAGTGGTCAAGCTGGCTTCAGGAAGAGGCCGTCAGTTAGCTGGGATCCTAGCGCTCTGGAGGCTCAGGCAGGACCATTGAAAGCTTTAGCCCAGCCTGGGCAACATAAGGTAGACCTTGTCTCAAAAAAATAATAATAAAGGAAGGCTGGAGATGTGACTCAGAGAGAAAGTGACATTTGGACAAAGAGGTGCAGGATATAAAAATAGGCCACAAGGACATCATTGAGATAGTCCAAAGGCCCTGGGGCAGGAAGAAGAAAGCACAGGGGCAGCTGGCAGGCACTATGGTGGGGGATGGGGTGGTGGCGCAGTAGGAAGAGATCCGACCACAGAGTCAACAGAAGCAGGCTACGTATGGTCTTATAAACCACTGTGAAGACGGTGCTTTTGCAGGGAGTTGGGACAATTGCATGAGGATTCTAGTAGAGAAAAAAAACCACTTGCATTTGTTGGTTTGTTTTCTTTTGAGACAGGATCTCGCTCTGTAGCCCAGGCTGACCTCGAACTCGTGGCAATCCTCCTGCCTCAGTCTCCCGAGTGCTGGGATTACAGGTGCATCACCACGCCTAGTTAGTATGGTGCTGGGAAATCGAACTCAGGGTCTTGAGCTTGCTAAGGCCCTCCAACTGCAGTGCTATTATTCCAGCCTCGTGACTTTCTTTTTAAAACCGTCTGGGCCCGGAGGGATTGCGCAGCCGTTACAGCGTTTGCCTGGCTGGGCCAAGGGTTTCCGAGCACTGGCTCAGTCGCACGCGATGTCAGCACCACCACGCTGGAAAAGTCACGCGGCACAGTGTGCATGAAGCTGCTAGCGATGCGCCCCCCGCATGTGGGAGAGCGAAGAAGGGATTGTAACTGACACCCCTGTTGAGCCCTGGCTTGTCTCCAGGAAAAGCACCTGCACGTTGCTAAAGACAGAAACACCAGTGCGCACGCCGGGTCCATCGCCAAGCATGGCACTGAGCCAAGCCCGAGCCCCTCTGACGCAGCCTCCTCCCACTTCCCACTAGCCAGGCCTTTGGTTGCCCCGCACACGCGGTGTCGGGGGCCCAGGACCCGTCATGAGAACGTGAGCACCCGGCAGAAAGGGCTCCAGCGACCCCAGTCCAGACACGTGGCCACAGGCCCTGTGTCTCGCTTACAGACGACTGTAGCTCAACGGGATGAGTGGCCACAGCCCAGGAGCTGGACAGGCGCGTGGAAGGGTTCGAGGCGCAGGAGGAGCTGAGTGCGGTGGTGCGCGCCCAAGATGCCATCACTCTGGTAGACCGAGGCAGAGGGATGCAAGTTGGAGCCTTGCCTAGCAGATTTAGCAAGATGTCTCAAAAAAAAAAAAAAGAGCTGGGATGTAGTACAGTGTGAAAGACCTGGATGCAGCCCCCAATAACAGAGAGACAGAGAAGAAGAAGAAGAAAGAAAGAAAGAAAGAAAGAAAGAAAGAAAGAAAGAAAGAAAGAGAGAAAGAAAGAAAGAAAGGTGCCGCAGTGCTGGGCGCCCCACACCATCCTTGGAGGCCTGAGGCACAGGCCAGTGGGCAGAGCACCGCCACCGCCATATACTCCTTGCGACCAGCAGGTGACGCCGCAGCACCGGCATGGCGTGCACGGAGGCGCGCCCACGTGGATCGGCAGTCTCACCCTTGCGCTGCCACCAGCACCGCCGCCGGGGGCCCCTAGGGCGGTGGCGACATACACAGCCGGAAGTTGGGTTTCTCAGCGCCCCCGTTTTCCAAGAAAGCTGTGACAAAGTGGCGGCCCTAGAAACCCACGAACGCATCTGTTGAGTCTGAGGGAACTGGTAGTGGAGAGAGGAGGGAGTCAGAATAACCCTGTGGATTCTGACGCCTATTGAGTCAGGAGATAATCCCGCCTCCACCTGCCTGCCATGTCAGCTGGCCGAGAAGTTTAATTTCTATGAGCCCCAGTTGCCTCATCCGGAAGAGCGGTATTAGTGCATAATCATTTTGGGAGGTAGAAAAGATGCTGTATGTAAAGACCATAAATAATATCTAGAATATAAATATTAGCTTAAACCTGGTGTCCTGGTATACACCTATAGTCCCTGTGCTCTGGGAAGCTGAGGCAGGAAGGTCTCAAGTTCAAGCCCAGTCTGGGCAACTTAGTGACTTAAGGAGGCCCTGTCTCAAAGTAAGAAATGAAAAAGGGCTGGGAATGTAGTCAGTTCAAAGGCCCTGGGTTTAGTTTTCAGTACTGCAATTTAAAAAAAAAACAACAACAACAAAAAAAAAAACAAGCAAACATACACTAGCTGAAAATTGCTTCCTTAGGACCAATTGCCCAGCCTGCTTTTCAGAACCAGCTCGGCCAATCTCCTGGCACAGAATCTGACCAAAGAGCCCCTGCCCCGCCCCACTTGGCCGGAGCCCGGTCCCAAGAAGCTCCACAGTAGTCAATCCCCTGTCATAGATCTATGCCAGGCAGCACTCCAACCCCAGCCAGCACAACTAATCTTCTTCTGTGAGGCCAGACCAGCTCATCAACTTTCTGCGTCCCCACAGATCACCCCGTCTCTAGAAAGCTCAAGGCACCAAGTCACAGGAGGGCAGGTGTGAGGCAGCTGTGGGCAGGTAAGGGACAGAAAAGTGGACAGTGCAGTGCCTCCTGCCAGCCTTCCTCCTACTCTACCACTGCAGGCACAAGAGAGTCACGGGATATCCCCAGGAATAGCTCAGGTCTCAGCCCACGGAAATGAGCAAGGCTGGGGCTTTCCCCCGCCAGGAGGCAGGCTGAGATCAGACACGCTGCAGGGACATTTACTGTCCATCTCAGGTGCCAGGACCTGGCCCTTAGCACCATCCCTGGGTCAGTACACTAACGTCCCCTTAGCGCTGGCTCCAGCCTGACCTGGTGCCACTGATGATGGTGGAGGCAGGAACAAGAGTTAGCAGAGGAACAGAGAAAGGAGGGAAGAGAGACGCACACAGTGGGTGAGAGGAGAGTACAGCAGAGACACATAAAGAAAGACAGGAAGAGACCTGAGGGGATTATGGTGAGAAGGAAGAGATTTGGGAAGAAGAAAGGAAAGAGGGAGGAGAAGGGTGGGGGGGAGAGAGACCAGAAGAGAGCTGGGCCTGTAATCCCAGCACTCTGGGAGGCTGAGGCAGGAGGGCGGCAAGTCCAAATCCAGGTGGCTGGGTAATTTAGCTAGACTCACTTTCAAAATCATAGTAAAATAAAGGCTGGGGATGTAGCTCAGTGCGAAGGGTTGGCCTCAGCCCCTAGTACTACAAACAAGACAAAAAGAAGAGACAAGAAAGTGATTTCTTCCAAAAAGGGCCTTTGGGTGCGGGGAGGTGACTGTGTTTGGGGGAGAGGGCGTATACATCTCTGGCCAGAACAGAGGCCAAAGGGACAGGTGAGCACCTGAGGCTGAAGACCACCCCGAGAAAAAAGAATCCGGGGGAGGGAGAAGGGTGTCTGGGGTCCTGGGGAGGACCTGGCTGGGTTGGGACGAAGCAAGAAAATGGAGATGAGGCTCTGTGTCCTAGGCAGGTGGGGCTTGGGGACATTTTTCTGCACTGGGGTACAACCCAGGACATTCTACATGCCAGGCAAGCATTACTGCTGAGCTACATCCCCGGCTCCATACTGGGGACTTGAGCTCCTGAGTTTGGAGGAGGGGCTGGAGGCCTGGATTCCTGGGTCAGGAAGGTGACTGGACACAGGTGGGAGGGGACATCGTGTGCCTGAATGCAATGGTCTGGAGACCCAGATCCCTGAGGAAAGACAGTGTCCTCCAACCTCTCTCATCATTCCAGAGTCACGGGATATCCCCAGGAATAGCTCAGGTCTCAGCCCACGGAAATGAGCAAGGCTGGGGCTCCCACCTGCCAGGAGGCAGGCTGAGATCAGACACGCTGCAGGGACATTTATCGTCCATCTCAGATGCCAAGTTTCTGAGCAGAGGACAATGGAGCCCCACGCTCCGTGGAGGCCCCGGGAAGGGAGGGCAAGCCTGGGTACCCAGAAAAGACAGGAAGGAGCCAGCATATGGTTCCCCACCATCTTCTCCCCCAAGTTCTAGGAAGCTACATTCCTGGGCCCCTTCTCCGGCATAACCCATGCCTTTGGTGGGGACGGCAAGGGGAGAATTCGAGAAGGAACCGGGCTTTCTTCCCCATCACTTTATCTGTCACTTGTGTAAGATCCTCCCCTGGCTCGTCCCCACAAGCAGAGGAAGCGAGCGCAGGCTCCAGTGAGGGCCCGGCGAACATGAAGGCGGACATGAAAGTCCCTTCTCTCAGGGGGTGGTACAGTTTCCTTTCAGCCTGGAACTGGGAACAACATATGTGCTGGAGACGGCACTGGGGAAGGAGGCCCGAGTGAGAACGCCAAACTGGGAGCTCAGATGGTCTCAGAAGCCTGGGCAGCTACAGAGGAGGGCTGGGTTTGGTTTTAGGAAGATTTCGGACGAGAGAGGTGACTGAAACTGGGGTATCAGAGGGAGACCAAGGAGACCCAGATGGCGGAGGCCACGCTAGACCAGGACGGGGCCGGCAAGGAGTGAAGAACAGGTCCTGGCAGAGGGCTGAGCAGTGATCGCCCTGAGGTAGGACAGGGGCGGGCCAGTTGGGGGAGAAGCTGAGGACAGTGTGGGGGCTGTGTGGGAAGAGGGACCCCGGAAGCCGAAGTCAGTCAGGTCTGGGTTTAGGAGAAGGACTAGGCATGGGGACAGAAGGGTGGATACTGGCAGCAGAGAAGGGAAACTGAGGCATCAGGGCTGGATGTTCCAAAGGGAGGTGAACAGAAAAGGAAGAGGATCAGTTCCTAACCCTGGGGCTGGAACAGCATTTAGGGGGAAGCTGAAGAGGAAATTTCCAGGGAACTGCTGTGCACCTCAAGGGCTGGCAGAGTAAAGCGGGCCCCAGGGGTTCTATGGAGCCGAAGCCAGAATATATCCAGAACAAAGTCCTTTGAAGTCTCACATTGTATAGCCTAAACTCTTGCCAATTTTGTATTCCCTTCCATCAGTCTAGCCATGTGCGTGCTCATAGAAAAAGAAGATTTTCAAGTACTTACCAGAGCCGGTCGGTAATCTGCCCTTCTGTGCCCCCCTACCCATGCCCCGCGGTGAAAATTTCCAAGGGAAAATGACACTGCGAGTCGTCCTGTGGCTTTGAGATCTCCTTCGCTGGTGTCCTGGTGCGCTGAGGCGTCCGTCCTCACGCACCCGCCGCTTCTCATGAGCTTGCCCACCACTGTTCTCTCCCGCCCAGGCCTTTCCCAGGGTCAGGGGCACTGGCAGCCCCCTTCAGGCAGCACAGCCCCCACTCTTGTTCCTGGCCAGGTGCCCCTATCTTCCTGCCCCCGCGGTAGCCAGGTGGGTTTTTTCTAAAGTGCAACCTTGACTCTGGCCCTCCTCAGGTATCACCCTCCCTGGTTCCCCAGCACCAGGAGCGGCTCCAACCTGCTCACACTGGCAGCTGCCTTCCTCTTTCTGCTGGAGCTCACCTGTTACCACGCCTCTCATGCCACCCCAGATCCCGCAACCCAGAATGGCAGCCAGTATAGACGCACACCCCCTTCTCCTCCCGTGTCCTTTTACATGATGCTCTCTCTCTCCTTAAAAGCCCTCTCTGTCCCTGGCTAGCTTTGATTACTGGTACTGGGGACTGAACACAGGGCCTTTGCACTGAGCTATATCCCCAGTTTAATTTAATTTATTTATTTTGAAATAGAGTCTGGTTAAGTTGTTAAATCACCCAGGCTGGGCTCAAAATTTCAATCCTTCTGCCTCAACCTTCTAGAGTGGTAGGGTTGCAGGCAGGTGTCACCATACCCAGCTTCTCTGTGTATTTCTTGACTGTCCTCTCCTTTAAGCAGGACTGGGTAGATAATTTGCAGAGCCCAGCACAAAATTAAAATGGAGGGGTGCCTTATGCACAAGTCCATTACGAATTTCAAGATGGTGACAGGAAGGCCTTAAATCAAGCAGAGTCCTTTCAGGGTAGGAGTTCTAGGTGATACCATGGGTTACACCGCCATAAAGCAGGCCCAGTTTTCTGGAAATCTTGGATTCTCTCCACCTCTGAGGCCCAGCTAAGAGTTTCCTCTGAGCTCCCAAAGTCCCCTGGGCTTCTGAAAAAACAGGCACCAATCATTCTTGCCTGTTGCTTCTCATCACAAGCCAACCCTGACCACTGGCTGCCCCTCTGGTGGGTATCTATTTGTTCCACCAGACCTGGAACCATAAGAGGACACAGTCTGGGCCGTTGTCACCCCAACATCACTACACAGCAGCCAGACATCCACATCAATCCTTGCTTTTGTGACACTTGAGAAGGCACAGATAACTGCGAGGAATCACAGGCAAGAGCCACCACCAGATCCCACCCACGAGGGAGCCATCCTCTCTGAGAGCACCCTTTATACAGCCTCATGAGTGGGGGCCCAAGGCCAGAGCTGCTAAAGCTTGGCCTTAGGGACACGTTGCAAGGGATCATGGGTATCTTCAGCTGCCCAGAGCCCATGTTCAGACTTAGCCACACTAAGATGCATGGGTTGGATCTGGCTGCACATGGGCAAAGTGAACCTGCATATCAGGACTACAGTCTTTTTGAGACAATGTCACAGCAGCCTGGGCTTTGACTTTGGACTGGGCACCATTTTTCAAAGCTGGAGGACGAATGGATAGTAGAGGTAGTATTTCCTGTGCTCAGGAACCTGGAGGAGACAGCTCAGTACTTCCTTTACACCCTAGACACATACCCTCATTTGTTTCTGCACAGGGAGGGATGGCCCGGGCCTCCTGCAGGTAGAATCCTACGCCAGAAGGACCAGCCTATCCTGTGCTGCTCCTTCTCCTCTCCCTGCTTCCAGACTTTCAGCAAAGCTCCCACTGGCTGCGGGTCCCGTTCAGGCCCCACGTTTCCTGTGTCCACAGCCCCCACAGCAGCTACGGTTCCTGCTTATTGGACTCTCGTCACTAGACAGTGGACTGGCACTTGGACTCTGTTCCCTGCTGCCCCACCCAGGGCTGGGTCTTTGGATTCGGGAGACCAGTGTCCTACAACTGTCTTCTCTCGTCTGTGCAGTTCAGCCTAAGGTAGCTGTACGGTAGTCCAACTGTCCTCTGTTGGGTCAGAGATGGAGGCTGCTGGTGGGACATTGTGATCTCCTTCTCCTTTAAGCCTGCACACACTGATTACCAGTACAGCCCCCTTGAGATCAGGGTCACCTTACAGCTTAAAACCTTCCAGCAGCTTCCGGTACCACTTAGAATCCAGACTCCACCCAATAGCTTCCAGGTCTTGCATCACCTGCCCCCTGACCTCTCTCCCACCACCCACTGGCCTCCATACGATGTCACATTTCTTTCTCACCCTGCCTCCAACCTTGGCCTCCTTCACTCCCTTGAACACACTGTGTGTCCCTCAGCACACACATTTCCTTGTCCCCCTTCACTAGTTAAACTCCAACCTGAGTATTGGCCAAACTTCATCTGAGTCCTCTCCACCTCCAGGAAGCCTTCTTCGACTTCGATTCCCCTGATGATAGGGTCTGCCAGTTCCATACCTCTATTACCACATGGTCCTCCTTATCACCACTGATCCATCACGCTCACTGGTAACTAACATTTCTATCCACCAAACACCGAACACGTAGGGGCAGGGACTATACCTGTATTTGTTCAGCACCGAACCCCAGCGCTTGCATACAGTAGGCACACGGTAAAGATTTTTCAAACTGAAACAATGAGGGCTTAGGAAGCATGTGCTCTGGTGGTCCCCCCTCAAGGCAGCAGCTGGTATTGTATAGCCGGTGTCAGGCCCCCTCCCTAGGTCCCACTGGCCGAGATAACTCATGTCCTCATTGTCACTGATGCTTTAGCTCACCTCAGCCACCCAAGGGTAACAAACAAGAGGAAGGACTTCAAGGTGCTGGTGGGGGACTGGGCGTCAGACCAGGTCCCTGGGACTCAGGTTGTTCCCACAACCGAAGAGTATCATTTCCAAGACTAGACCCACCACACGGGCTCTGCAGAATCCGGGATCTGTGAGTCCATCAGGAGAAGGTCATGAGAATGACCGGGCCAGTCCTGAACTCTCCTCAGCATGCCACTTGCACCAGCATCATGCCAGACGCTCACAGGACCCCAGTTTCCTCCACATCCTGGTTGGACCTTTCATTAGAGAAGCCTGTTCTTAGTTCCCTAACAAGGCCGGCCACTTCCTAGGCTGACAACTGGGTCCCACAAACTTCAAGGGGTCCTAGGGCATAGACAGAGTGGGGATGAAAAATTTCAGATCAGTGTGACCCCAGCTCCAGCCCACGGTATCACTGGGCCCAAACTTCCTGCCTGTACTCACTTACCTCCTACACTCAAATAAGTGGGATCTGCCCCCACCCACTGCCTAACAATGCTCCTGCCCGGGTCACCACAACCTTCACATCATGAGACACAATCAACAGCCACTATGGTTTGAATTGTTTGGCTCTCCTTTCCCTGCAGCGCTGCCTGCTGTTCCAGAATTGTGTTCCTTAGGTTTCTGTCTCCCTCTTAAACATGGAGAAGTCCTAGTGGTGGGGATCTGAGACTCCTCCCAGAGGCCGTCTTACCCCAGTAGTATCAGTTCCCATGTCTGCTGACAAAGAAAGCCCTCACGTCTGCCCCCAGCTCTAGTATCAGAACAGGAGTCCTCTGCCCCCCTGGACGTGTCCTTACCGCACACATCCTCCGGGCCACTCACATCCACCGAGTCCCACACTGGTCCCGGCACCTTCCCCAGGTCGGTCCCTCCTCCCTGGTCCTGCATTAGGACAGCCCTACCATCACCCTCCCCCGGCCAGAGCCTGGAGCTCTGTCCTGGACACCCCCATGTCCCATGGCCCTCAGCTCTAAAACCCTCTACTCAGCTTCCCGAGTGTCTCTTTCACTCACTCCGTTTTTTCCCCTAGGGGGCCCTGATCCAGGCTTGTCCCTACCCAACCTGATCGCTGCCCTGGCTTCCTCCTGGGATCCCAAAGCCCAAACCTGACCCTATCCCTCTCCTGCCTAAAGTCCCCCATGGCTCCTCAATTCCATCAGGCCACCAGCTGAGCTCCTCAGCCTGGAGCTCTGGGACCCTTCTCCCAATCTGCCCCGCCTCTCCACGGCAGCCCCGGTGCCTGGTGCCCGCTGGGCCCTTGCTTATGCTGTGTCCTCTCCCCGGAACAGCTTTCCTTCCGCTTTTTGCCCACGTCTCCTTCCCCAGGAAGCCCTCCATGACCACACCCCAGGCTGAGCTGGGTACTTCCTGGGGCTATATAATTCCCCCAGGCTGCTCCACATCCTTGATCCCTCTTGGTTATTACTGTCTGAAGACACTGAACTTTCCTCGCTGAACTGTCTCCCACTAAAATTCAGGGTCCCTGAGGGCAGGACTCTGGGTTCCTGGGTCACTGCCGTGTTACCCAGCAGAGGGCATACGTGGGAAGACACTCCAGGAATATCTGTTGGCCTAATGGACAACCACCCTCAGCCCCAAGGTCCTAACCCCTGGGGCCTTAGGCTGAGTTGGGGATCTCTCCCAGAGGTAGGATTTCCCAGCCCCAGATCCCTGCAGGAGTCCCCAAAACCTCATAGACAGAGACAGGGCAAAGGCCCAGGCCCGAAATTAGAAAAATAGGACTTTCTTGTTGTGCCCCGGTGCCCCGACACCCTCCCCATCAGAGTTTTAAAAACCGTGAGCAATTTGGTGAGTCTGAGGCCAGGTCCCGCGGGGTGTCCGGGCCCTGTTGTCCCTGGGGCCTGAGGAGCCAGAGAGGTGGGTGCCCGATCAGGGACCCGTGGGTTCGTGGCTGGGCCCCCAGGACTCGCAATCCAGCTGGACCACGGTGTGGGCCCTGGGTGCAGCGGGCTCAGGGGCAGGTGCCGTGGGCGTGGGGCCCAGGGCACCATTGGTCTGGGAGCAGACGCTGCTGACGGGCGCGGCGCCCTTGGCTTTGCCGGGGGGCTGCCCGCCGTGCACCTTGTAGCGCATGAGCAGCACGAAAATGAAGACCAGTACAGAAGCGACGATGACACCGCCCAGCGCGATGATCATGGTGCCACCCAGGAAGGGCGCGTGGGGGGCTCCGCAGGGGCGCAGCGCAGGCTCGGTTGAGAAGCGGGCACAGCCCACGGGCCGCGTAGCCGTCAGCCCCGTGGCGCCATCCTCATACACGGCGAGCACGCACAGATCGTAGGTGCGGCCCGAGGCCAGGTCGGTCAGCAGGAAGGAGCGGCTGTCTGCCGGGATCATCCTGGAGGGGCAGGCAGGGGCGTCAGGTGGCTGGCTGCCCAGTACCCACCCTCTGCTCTTCCCCAGCCCAAAGCCCTAACCCCCAGCCTCCAAGCCACTGAGCTCCCTCCAGCCAGCACTCCAGTTTCCTTGGTCAGATGCCCACCACCACCCACTTCTCTCCAGCCTTCCTGCCAACCCTGCCCCGACCACACACTCTGGTGCCACCACCTCAGGGCCCTGCAGCCTTGTCACTGAGCGCCTCTCCATGCTTTAATCTGGGCTGGGTTCCTTTTCATCTGATCGCCTTTCCTACTAGCCTTCCAGCCACCTGTCTGTCTTTGATCTCACCTCCCGCCCACCCCAGGGCTCCCCGCTTCTCCCCCTCAATCCCATCTGACTCCTTGCCATCCTCCCTCTAATCTCCCCTTCCCAGCAGCCCGATCTGGCTCTGGCACACAGCCAGAATTCTCTTTAATCTGTTAATCTAACTACCTGATATCCCTGTATCCCTGCGGCCAATAAATTTCCCGCTAGCCCCACTGCCTTTTTATTATGATCACCACATCCACAATCTGTTTTCCAGAGAGTTCTGTCATCAGGACC
The DNA here is from genome assembly GCA_004027205.1 of Ctenodactylus gundi. Lineage (NCBI taxonomy): Eukaryota > Metazoa > Chordata > Mammalia > Rodentia > Ctenodactylidae > Ctenodactylus > Ctenodactylus gundi. The sequence continues at coordinate 191,925 of PVKB01002857.1, read as the reverse complement.
CGGCTGATTTCTGTTTCTCCCTGTTGCCTTATTTCTTTCCAGCTCAGTCACTTAATTCCCTTTTATTTCTGTTGCCTGATCTCTATTCATCCTTCCTTTCTCCATTTCCTGATATCCTTTCGTCTCGGAGCCACTCTATTTCCTTCTGTCACAGGGAACCCTGTTGGAGATTTAACTTGTTTTATAATCTGTTTTATTCCTGGACTGCTTTAATGAAAGAGGCATAGGGAACTTTAGGATTGCTTGTGGTAAGGTGACCATCTAAGAGAGTATCTGTCTCATCCTTCCCCGGGCCAGGTGACCAGGACTTGTGATTTTTCAGGGTCAAGTTCTCTATGGAATCTACTGAATAGTTCTGTCCGAGAAGGACTCAAGTTGAAGAGAAAATAAAGGCTGGGGGCACAGTTTTGTGGCTAGAGTGCTTGCCTGGCAAGCGCAAGGCCCTGGGTTCAATTCCCCAGCACCTCATAAACCGGTAATCCCAGCACTCTGGAGTCTGAGGAAGGAAGATTACCATGTGTTCAAGACCAGCATGGGCTACACAGTGAGGTCAGAGCTAGTCTGGGCTCCTTAGTGAGTTCAGGACCAGAGTAACAACATGTCTCAAAAAACAAACAAAAGAAAATCAAGTGACAATCTCTCGAGGTGTGGCCCTTAGGAAAAGAAGGGGGTCAGCTGCAGACCGCAATCTTTGGAAGAGATTCAGTCCTTGTAATCAGGCCTTGGTGGCTACACCCCTGGCCCAGTTTGGCAATAAGGACAGGGAGACATTTATTTATTTATTTATTTACTTATTTTTATTTTTATTTTTTTTTTGCGAGACAGGATCTCATTCTGTGGTCCAGGCTAATCCTGAACTCACTATGGAGCCTGGAACTCAGGGCAATCCTCCTGCCTCAGCCTCTCAAGTGCTGAAATTATAGGCGTGCACCATCACGCTCAGCTTTAGCTTGGGTTTTATTTTGCAGGTCAAAAGTTTAGATGTCCTTTAGATGTCATATTAGAATCCTAAGTATGCTGGGCTCGCGTCCACCCAGTGCCTCGTCTTCACCTAACATCTTCGCCTCCATTTTTTCCCTTTCCACTTCGGGTGTGACTTCCTTTGCAGCCAGCTCGGCTTGGCTTGTTTTTCCTGCCATGCCTGCACCTTCCCTGCTTCATTCCTTTTTCTTCCCACAACCTGGCTTGAGTCAAGCTACCATCTGGAAAAACAAGCTTTTCTCTCTGTACATTTACTGCTTAATTTGTAATTAATTCATTCTTTTTTCTTTTTTTTTTTTTTAGCAGTCCTGGAGTTGAAATCCAGGGCCTTTGCCCTGCACTGCACCTTCAGCCTCTTTTTCTTCCCCACTTTGAGGCAGCATCTAGCTAGTTACCCAGGCTGGGCTTGAACTTTCAATCCTTCTGCCTGGGCCTCCCAGTGAGCTGGGATTACAGGTGCGGGCCGCCATGCCTGGCTTGACATTTGGTTTTCATGCCCCTACCTCCATTCACTCATTACTTGTCTGACCTGAGATCGCTTTTTATTCCGACCGCCTAACTTCCTGTTTATGTTTGTTACCATTTCCTCTTGCCACCTGATTTCTTTTTACTTTTGCAGCCTGATTTCTTCTATCATTCTGCTACTGTTGTTTAGCTTGTAGCTTAATTTATTTTGAAATTAGCTAGTTTATTTTATCCTTCCCATCTGCCTTCTTTTCACTCTCTTACTCTTTCTGCCTGATTCTGGTTATTCTTGCTGCCTGATTTCTTTCATCTTTGCTGCTGGATTTCCTTCAGCAACCCTGGAGCATCCTTCCCTGCTGTGCCTCAGCGTGGGGCATTAGTGGGTACTCCCTGGGCCCTTTCCCACCTCACTTTACACCCAGGGTATCCCAATGCCTGGCCCCTGCACCTGTAGACAAGGATGTCATCAGCTGAGCTGTTGTACTGGATCTGGTACATGCGGATGCCTGGGATGGGTTGCTGATCCGGCCACTGGACAAGAGCAGCTGTGGCCCCGTGCTCAGTCACCTGGACGCCGCGATCGGTCGGGGCCACGGTGTCAGCCACCTTGGCGGAAGCAGAGGCGGCAGAGGGTGGGGTGAGGGTATCAGGGTCCCCGTCCCGCGGGGGGTCACAGCTGGTGCTATTGGCTAGCTGGGGGGGAGGCGGGGGACCCACAGTCAGCTCAACAGCTGCTGTAGCCTCACCAGCTGCATTAGCTGCAATGCAAGTGAAGATGCCACCATCACCTGGTTCAGTGACCAGCAGCTCCAGCGTCCCATTTGGGAAGGCACGGGCACGGCTGGAGTTGCCCAGCAGCCGGCCCTGGGGTGACACCCAACGCACACGGGGCTCCGGGTCTCCTACCGCACGGCAGCGCAAAGCAGCTGGCCGACCTGCAGGCACTGCGAGGGGTGGTGAGCGGTGGGTCACCACAGGTGGCTCGCACACAAACTCCTCCTCACCCACAGCCCAGAAGTAGCGGCCCCCCAGGGCTGGTGGTGAGGCACAGGCCTCAAGGTCATCCTCCCGGGCCAGGCGCCGCAGCCACACCAGTTCGCAGTTACAGTGCAGTGGGTTCCCGCCAAAGGCCAGCACCAGGGCAGAGGCTGGGGACCCGCGAGGCCGGGCAAGCAGTGGCAGGCGGGAGAAGAGCGGGTCTGGTGGGATGGTGGTCAGACGGTTGGAGGTCATGTCCAGCCGTGCCAGCTTGTGCAGACGGGAAAAGGCGCCGGCAGGCACAGAAGCCAACAAGTTATGGTCGAGACCCAGTGTATTGACGTTGCCCAGGCGGCCCAAAGCCTCCCAGGGCAGCTGTTCGAGGTTGTTGTAAGAGAGATCGAGGTCCTCCAGTGTCTCGGCACAGTCGTCCAGGGCACCAGCTGCCAGGGCTGCCAGCTGGTTGTTGCTCAGGATGAGATGGCGCAGGTTGACCAGGCCACGCAGCTGACCTTCGCCCAGCGAGGTCAGCCGGTTGCCATCCAGGTGCAGGGCGCGCAGGGCTCGCAGGTCAGCGAAGGCGCCGACTGCCACGTGGCGGATGGTGTTCCGCGACAGGCTCAGATGCAGCAGGCCTGTCATGTTGGCCAGGTCTCGGCGGCGCACGGCTGCGATGAAGTTGTCTGCCAGGCGCAGCTCGGCTGCACGGCGATCCAGAGAAGGTGGCACGAACAGAAGGCCCGCCCCAGGGCACAGCACACTTAGGGGCAGCGACTGGGTCTGGCAGCGACAGCGGCGGGGACACGGGCTAGATGTGGCTGGCTGGGGTGGAGATGAGGCAGGGGCCAGTGGCAGCAGGCAAAGGATCAGCGGGAGGACAGCCATCGCGGGTGGGGTGGCCTGCAGGGAAAGGGGGCGGGTTAGGACTGGCTGAGGCCAGTGAGGGGCCCTGGTGGGGCTGGGATGGTGTTACAGCAAGAGGTCACAGTGGGCTAAAGGCAGGAGAGCTAGTCAAAGATCATCAGAGAGGAGTGGCAGCTCCAAAGCCAGAGGAAGTGGGCAGAGACTCAGGCACGTGTTATGGAGGTACAAAGAAAGAAAAAAAAAGAACAATGGGGGTCAGAGGGAAGCAAGGTGGCAAGAGATAGGTAGAGGACAGGAGAGTGAGCCAGGATAAGGAGTAAGTAAGCTGCGGGGCTTGACACAGGGTCAACCAGATGGTCAAAGATGGCCAAGGAGAGATGAGGGGTCAGGTGGGAGAAATCATCAGAAGGGGTCAGATAATGACAAAGAGGAGAGGTGCTCAGAGATGGCCAAGGAGACAGGCAGAGAGGGCTGGTGGTCAGGGAAGGGGTGGTTTGTCCGGGATGGCCACTCAGAGACAGCCAGAGAGTGGTCAGATGTGGTCAAAAGCCAGGCAGGTGGTCCGAGAAAAGAGAAAGGACAGCCGTGTCAGAGTCATTCTGGGACCAGGACAGCTGGCCAGGATGAGAGGTATGGGGAGAGGTCATCAGAGGGAGAAAAGGCAGCCAGAGATAGTAAAAATGATCAGAGAAATCAATGAAAAAGAGAGAGAGAAAACTAGGCGTGGTGGTGCATGCCTGTAAGCACAGCAACTTGTAAGGAGGAAGCTGGAGAACCACAAGTTCAAGGCTAATATGGTGGGCAAGTTAGTGAGAACCTGGAGTAAATAAAGAAATAAGTAGGTCTGGGGATGTAATTCTGTGGTAGAGTGCTTGTCCAGGACGTGTCAGGCCCTGGGTGCCATCTCCAGTACTGGAGGAGAGAAGTGAGAGGGAGGGAGAGAGGAAGACAGAGAGCGCGTGCAAGAGACCTGACCAGGAAACGCCGGAGATAGTTAGCCGTAGATTGAGAGGGTCAAGGATGAGCAAGAGGTGATGGAAGATGCTCAGAGAGGAAAGGTAAACAGAGGAAGCCAGGGAAGAGAAATGCACAGGTCAGCCAGGGAAAAGAGTAGTAGAAGATGTCAAAACATAGCTGGAGATGGCCACAGACCCAGGCTTAGAGTCAGGGGTAGACGAGGTGTGAGAACCGATGGGAAATGACATAGTGAGGTACCATGGACAGAGGTCTCAGAGCCAGTCGCTGAGCCGTGGCACCCAGAAGTGCCTGGAGAATCTGTTGGACAGAGGTGTCAAAGGTGATCCGAGATGGTCACTGAGAGAAGAGGTGGAGAAAGGAGACAAGGAGCACTGGTGGACAAGTGCTGGCTGGAGATGGCCTGACAGGACAGATGGTCGGGCACAGCAAGGCTGGTGGCGTCAGAGACCTGGAAATGCCATCACCTGGGGATGAGGTGGTCAGAGAGGGGCAGAGATGGCCAAATGTCCAGAGTATTGGAAGCACAGCAGGGGGTGGAGGCAGAGTCGTGGGAGAATGGCTCTTTCCAGGGGAGAGCCTAAGAATGTCAAAGGGAGCCAGCTGTCACCTACCTGACCTGCACCCTCAGCCACACAGCTCCCCCACGTCCCTCCCTCCAGGACCGGTCTCTCGGTGGTCTTACCTGAGCTGGAAGCCACCCCAGGGAGCAGAGTCTTCAGGCTCCGGGTGGGTCAGAGGTCAGAGCTCTAGAGGGGTGTCCGGTCATGCCATGTCTGTCCCAAGAACTCTGTGGAGGGACTGCTTGTGTCTCAGCTCAAATCTGTGGCCACACGGTCTCTAGCCCTCAATACCTGTGGCTTCAGACCCCCGAATATTGGTCTCTAGGATCCAGTTTCAGAGACCCAGCCCCAAGTTTGGGTTTTCAGGGTCTTGCAGCTCCAGCCTTGGGGTGCCAAACAGCCAAATGGGGAAGTTCAGAATCTGAGTTCCAAGTCCAGTCCTGGAAATATGATATTGGGGTTCTGCATTCAAAAATGAGGGTGCTGAGTCAAGATTTGAAGGTCTCTTGCCCCAGGTTTCAGCATTCAGTTTGGCAGCAAGGACTTCAGGCCCCAAAACAGATTCAGTTCCCTTGAAGTCCCTCGGTTCGGATCTTGGAATCTGAGGCCTAAATCCCAGGGTCCAGCTCCCATATAGTAGATTCCCGGGAACGGACAGATCGGAGAATCCAGTTCCAGATTTCAAGGTGCCAGGAACAGAATTCAGAGTTCAGCTCCAGATTCAGGTGTTTAGATTCCAAATCTTGGGGTTCCAACTTCAAATCGTGGGGTCCAGGCTCCAAATCACGGGATCCAGTTTCCAAATCTTGGGGTCCCAGGGACTGATACTGCGATGCCAGTCCCAGAGGTTGGGAGTCACGGTGCAGGTCTTGGGGTTCCACGGCCAGGTCTGGGGGTGCTGACCCAAGATCAGGGTCCCAGCCTCGGGCTTCTAGATTTCCCGATCCAGTGTTGGGGTGCAACCCCCCAGTGCCGGGTGCGGGCCCAGGTCGGGCGGCGGGCCGGGGGAGGGGTCCGCTGCGGCGGGCACCGGGCGTCCGGGCAGCCCCAGGGCCGGGGTGGGGCGAGGCCTGCGCGCGGACTGCCGGAGAGACAGACGGACGGGGACACGCGGATCGGCGCCGCAGCGCAGGCGGGGCGCAGGGGGAGGGGCCGCGCGCAGAGACCCCTCCCCCGCCGGGGCCGGGGCGGGGGCCGGGCGGGCGGGCCGGTTCGGCGATCCCGCGGCCTCCTCGCCGGGAGCCCGGGCCGAGCGCGCGCCCGCACTTAAAGGCGCAAGCCCCGCGCGCGCCCGCGCTTAAAGGCGTAGGCACCCCCGCCCCTCGCCGAGGCGCGCCCGGCCCCGCCTTCCCGGGAGTCGCCCCAGCCCTGCTCGGAGCAGCTCTGGGGACAGGGGGGCTGAGATGGAGACGCAGGCTGAGGCAGGAGGCAGATCGGAGACAGAGACAAACGGGTGGGCAGGCTTAGAGTGCCAGGGAGACAGAGAGAGACACACATGCGAGGAGAGGTGACAACAGAGACGATGTTGGACTCAGAGACAGCAAGGCAAGAGGCGAGGACAAGCCAGAGACACGCGCGTTCTCTCTGTCTCTCTCTCGTAGCACTTGGGGCACCTCGACTGTGAGTACGGGCGTGCGCATGTGAGTCCAGTACTCATTCGTGGCCTTGAACGCAGCCGTCTGTTCCGGCCCCCGCCCTCCGTGTCAGCACTACCTTCCACTTGTGTCTTCCACGGGTCGAGTGTCCTCACCTGAGCCCTGCCCAGCAGCAAGCCTGAGCTTTCCTCCTTCCCCGAGCCTCCTTTCTGTGAACGTAGGAGAAACTCGGCTTCGATCCCCTGTGCCCTCTGGGATTAGGGACAGACCTCAAGACACACACTGGCCAGATGTCCTGGGGTGGAGGCAGAAGACAGGAAGGGGGTCAGAGGCAAGGGGCTGGCCAGGCTGGCCCAGACAAGTGTGCCCATGGTGTTCTCCTCCTCCCACTCAGGCCCACTGCCCACAAAAGACCCTGGTGGCAATTGGGCCAACCTGTGACTTACTGGGAGAGGTGTGAGGGGACAGGAGAAGGGAGGAGGTGTCCCACACTCTCCTGGCAGATGGTGTCTCAGGAAGAGGGTGTGACTAAGCCTGGCTCAGGAAGTTGGTTTAGCAACATAGGGGACCTGATCTAAAGGGGACACAACCTTGCCCCAGATGGTCTGACGTGGACATAGCGCTGCCCTGGGAAGCCTGAGTGATCCTGGAAACCAGCCTGGGTGTCCCCTCTCAGTAGAGGAATAAAGTGACCTTGGGGGCGAGGTGTGAATGCAAAGCTTCCCTTGCACCCCTAGCTCTGCTGAAGATTTCAGAATAGACTTTTGGCTCCTTCTACTTATGTGTATTGAAAAATTGTAGCTAAAATTAACTCAGCCCTGGGACCCGCCTTTCCAGATCATTAGCGAAGTTCATCAGTGCTGCTGGCCTGGCACAGCTGATATTGGTCACTCAGAAACTCGGAAAGAGGTTGCAGAGGCGTCAGAGGTGCTGGAGCTGGGGAGACAGAGGAACAGCTGTGAAGGCAATCCTGAGAACAAGACTGGAGAATTCGGCAGGACTCGCTGATTTGGGGTGGGGGAGAGAGGAAATTAACAGAAGGTGAAGTGACACTTGGCAGGGCACCTCTGTGGGCAACCAGGGCTCAATTCTGTGGGAGAGCTGTAAGGACCATTGGAGAACATGGCAGAAATGTCCCCCACTCCACTCCCTGTAAAGTTCAGAGGCGGGGCATTTATTCATCTCTTCCGTCTCTTCTTGATTATCCTTGTGGGGGAATGGAGCAGCATGGGGAGTTAAAAGAAAAGAAATGCAGAAAAGGTAGGGGCTGAGGGCATAGCTCAGTGGTTAAAGAGCTTGCCTAGCAAGAGCAAGGCCCTGGTTTGACTCCTCAGCACCACCTAAGCGGGGCATGGTGGTGTGTGGCTGCACTTGGAAGGCTGAAGCAGGAGATTACCGTGAGTTTGAAACCAACCTGGGCTACAGAGCAAGACTCAGTCTAAGAAAAGAAAATAAAAGGCTCCTGGCATGACCCATATGGTAAAACTCGCCGGGTTGAGGAGATGTGGCAGCCCAGGTGTGTGCTACGCAGCAAGCCAAAGACGCTCTTCCTACCCGTTCACATGTCTGCGTGTGCTTGTGTTAGTTGACACTGTAGAAAACATGATGACCAAGACAGTTCAGGTCCTGCCTTCAGCAGACTCGTATTCCAAAAGTCCTGGAGGGTCCAGGACTGGGAAGGGAGAAGTTCCGGGCCAAAGGATCCGGACTTTGATGAGAAGACCAGGCCACGGTGGACAGGGTCTCAATGGGAGAAGCACAAGCAAAATAATAAGGGCGGTCCTGACAATCACAGGACGGAGTGGTCTAGGCTCTGGCGGGGCAGCAGAGAGGTATGGGACTCATAGGCCGCGTCTGATCCCTCCTTCCTATCGTGCGCCTGGGAGACTCCCTGGAATAGGGGACTGTTGTGCTGAGACCTGAAGGAGAAGTGGCGCACATGGGCAGAGGGACTTCTTAGTCCATTTGCGTGCAGTTCATCTGCCTGCGTGCCGCAGCATGTGCAGCACGGGTGTCCCGGAGTGCCTGGATAGTGCTGTGTGAGTCTGCACACGCAAGAACACCTCATTAGCTCCTGGAAGGGGATCCTGATGGGATGGTTGTTTGGGGGACACTGCTTAATTGCTGCATTTGCTTAATTGCAACATCTGGAGAAGAGGACAGAAGCAGCAGAAACAGCCACAGCTGAAAAAATGAGGTTAAATTGCCTAAGATCTGAAGGAGGCCTTGGGGGGAAGGAGACTCCTTCTATTCACGCACAGTCCGATGCACATAGAATATGGCCAAATCTACACAGACGCACAAGGGACACACTGTACTCACACATGCAAATCATACACTTGGAGACTCACCGGAACATACATATTGCAAGCACATGGGCTCATTTCAGATGGAGATTTATACAGGTGCATACTCGACACGGTCCAAAACTCACATACTTACCCAGGCCTAGTGATGCAGTCTTGGAATCCCAGCATTCTGGGAGGCTGAAGCAGGAAGACTGCAAGTTTGGGCCCAGCCTGGGCAACTTGAAAATTAATTTAGCAAGATCCTGCTCAAAATACAAATAAAAAAATGTGTTGGGGACAAAGCTCAGTATGAGGGACCTTGGGTCAATCTCTAACCAAACAAAAAATAAACAACAAATGCAAAACACATACACAGCCTCACACCAGGCACGTGAGAGGTCATGCATGTATAAACAACATTCAGCACAAAGATTCTTCCTTGTATCTCCACCAAATGAAAAACACTCTCGGAAATTTAGATCAACTATCTACAAAGGATGAGTATGTACAGGCACACACATATGTACACACACACACAAGCACATGTGCATGCTAAAGTCAGTGAAGTCAGTCTACCAAAAGACTCACTTTATAAAGTTCCTTTCTGAGTTGGAATTGTCAGAGCAAGGAGGTTGGAGGTAATGTCCTCCTGTTCTTAAAACACCACCCATCAACCAAAATTTAGCCATTGGAGTTCACTAGAATTAGCTCAGCTTTATAACTAGCAGTAGATTGAGAGTGGGCCTCTGTGGCATAGCAAGTTCCTCTGAACTGAGACATTCCCTCCTAGAGAGAGGAAGGAGGTTCACCAGACTCAGGAAATAAGCAACTCACAGGTGAAACTTAACAGAACTGCAAGGTCCCTCCCCATGGATATAGAAGCAGTAAACAATTGCTGGAGAGAAGACTCTGCTGTTAGGGAAGCTGCCTGCAAGGTGTAGAGTGAGCCTCAGGGGCAGAGCTTCCTTTACTCCTCACCTACACTGGGTGGACTTTTCAATGATGTAGCTGTCTTAGAGTTACCCATGCTCCTGTAAGTAACCCCAATATACTCTCAGGTTCACCAAGTTAGATTCTGGTGCAATTGTTACTTTGGTCTGTTGTCTGTCCTGTATCTAAGGTGAACTGACTTTTGTTTTATCTCTCCAGGAAAAGCTTAACACCACAGACTTATCTTAAAGATCAGGTTGATGGTATGCTCTTACATGGTAATGTCAAACTAGAGTGGGAAGTTGAGCACTTTACCACCACCACTACCACCACCACCACCATAATAACACAAAACCCCCTCAATCAGACTCGGGTCCCATACTGTTTCTGAAGGGCAATCACAAAGACCCTCCCTGTACATGAGGTTCTGATTCACAATGGTAGAAGATCTGAACACAACGATAGTGGTCTGCCTTAATACCTCTGGCTATCAGCACGGACGACGTCGTGGTACATGGGGAACATTTTTATTTGTGCAAAGAATGGAGGGAAACATACTGACAGCAAGTGTAGAGACTTTAAACCACTGTATGGACCGGCCGTGGCAGTCTGAATGCCACAATTGGAGATCAGAGGTTCATTTCATAGAATGACTACTGCTCAAGTTTTATTCATTACCAGGGCCCCCAGAGGAATGGTCAGTGTATTAGTTAGCATCATGCCAGCTGCTGTAACAAATAATGCCCTCCCTGGATTTCAGTGGCTTATGTAATGACTTCCTTCTCACTCATGGGTGTTCTAGTTGGTTGGGAGCTGTCCTCCATTGGTGATTCAAGCACCAGGCTTGTTCATCTTGTGATTCTGTTATTTCTTGGGGGCTCAGAATAATCTGCTTTCATTTGCAATAAGGGGGAGAAAGGATGAAGGCTTTCTAGCTTCTTACAAGACTTGTTGAATGGGGTGGAGTGGTGCACACCTATGATACAGTTTCTTGAGAGACCACAAGTTCAAGGCTAGTCTGGGCAAAAGACTCTATCTCAAAATAATAGAAAGGGCTGAGAATGTAGCTCAGCACTTCCTGGGTTCCATTTCCAGTACTTTGGGGACAGGGTGAGGAACTTGTATAGAAGTTAATTACGGACTTCCCTTGAAGAGGCAGGCTAAGAATATATTCCAGCCTGGGCATCTCCCTCCCAACCATAACTATGTAAAAGGAGCAGGGATCATTATGGCTCCAGCATTAACCACCACCAGATCCATAACCTCAAGAGGCCTTGGGGTTTTCTTCCACCCACTGCATCCAATCCTGCTCCAGGAAGATGTTTCCAATCCCTTCTGGACCATACACCTATGTACCCCCTCCCTGCCTTTGGAATAGGTGACCACAAATTTGACCATTTTGCGAACAAACTAAGTCTGGTTTAATATGATATTTTGGTCAGTGCAGAGGATGAGGGTGAGTGTTCAATACTCTTTTCTCCAAAGATTTACTGAGCCTTCACTGTGGGCCAGGCCCATGAGTCAGAGTCCTTGCTTTGTATTTATTTCTCCTCATGAGGCAGAATAAGAACAGATAATTTCTAAACTTGTGGTTTTTGCTGTGATATTTCATTAGAAATATGATAGGGGAGAGGGGAGGGACAAAGAAATCATGAAACCTGCCTGGTGGTGCTTGTGATGCAGGTCTCAGAGAAGAGACAAAGGCAACAGTTAGTGGGGAGGTCAACTGGACCAAAAAGAAACAGGCCATCCTAGGCGAGAACAGAACCTCTGTATGCAGATCTTTGTGCCAATCAGAAACCTAATGACTCCAGCTGCTGACACAAACCACTGCTGATTCAAGTGCTAATCAAAAATCTGATCCCTGTGAAGAGAAACCTGTGCTGTTTCATGTGCAAATGCTAAATCTATGTTGATTGTAAACTTTGTCCTGGAGTAGGTCTATATCATTAATTCAGGCAGGTACAAGCAGATACACTTCAGCTCCCTAGAGATTCATACGCTAATGGACATCTGGAATTGATTCATGTGCTAATTACACTCTCGGGGTAATTTAGTAGAGTGGCAAGATATTCATACCCAAAAGATATGTACATACTCTGAAACCCTACGACCTGGGTTCCAATCCTAGTGCTGGCACTGATCAGCTGAGTGATTCTGGGCGTTATTCTCTTCTCTGGGCATCTTCATTCCTGTGAAAGGGTCTCATAATACCTCCTGTAGAGCGTTGGAAGTAGTACTGGGCACATAGAAAGTGCTTACTCTACAAGTACTGTCCAATAACCATATTATGCAGCCAAGAGTCACTGTCTTGATTTCCTTAAATCCTCCTAGCGGGCTCATCTCCAATTTCATTATTATCACCCTTTTTTGGCGCAGGTTTGGGAGCCTCAGCCCCCGGAAAGGCTTCTCAAAGGTTCTCAGGGCGACCTACAGACGTTCCCTTCATCGCCTTCGGCCACTACTCCCCTTGGCTTGATTCCCAGATCCGGGCAAAGCTTCTCGGTCACCACATGGGGGCAGCAACACATTGCTTAGCTGCTGAGCGCGTGCTGCATTATGGGGCGCGTAGTCTCCAAGAAACCTTAAGTGGTGGTTCCAGCCTGGCGAGCGAACTGCACTTCCCAGAAGGCCATGCGTCATCCTCTGCCTAACCTTGCTGGAGTCTAGCGGTACGTGGTAAAGGCCTCGCCCGCTCAATGCGCTCTTCCAGAGCAGCGCGCGCGGGATTGTGGGGTGGGGTGCTTTCTGCGCCTAAAGGACAGAGGTGCTGCGCAGGCGCGGGGGACTTGCTGATCCCACTGGACCTTAGGGTGTGTGTGTAAAGAATGATTTTCTGATTTAGGGGCTGCACCTGCCAGAACTATATCTGCAAGTCCAGAGAGGCCACGGTCCCATATTAGAGCAAAAGTGAGTCCAACACGCTCCATGACTGCCTATGCCCTAGCTAGGTATTTTTCGCTCTTCTGCATCAAAATCCATCCCTTGTTAGCTCATGAGCCTGTTAATAGCTTTTGAGGCTTGAAAGAAAAACTCTTTTTTTTCTTTTTATTCACAACTATTTCTTCCCACTTAAAAAATTATGATAATGTTAATGTTTAGCCATACACAAAAATAGAATTATATAATGATCCTCTAAGTACCCATCATTCAGCTTCAATTATTATCAACATATGGCCAATCTTGTTTTATTTATTCCGCCTTCCCTTGAATTAGTTCAAAGCAAATCCCAGACAACCTATGATTTCATCTTTAAGTATGTATCTCTAAAATATCAACTTAGAAAAACTGTAACATTTTTTGTGCAGTAGTGGTACTGAGGATTGAACAAGGGAATTTCCTACCAAGCAACATCCCTAGCCTTCTATTTACTATTTTTATTTTTTATTTTGAGATAAGGTCTTGCTTTTTTTTGAGATAAGGTTTCACTCTGTAGTCCAACTGGTCCTGAATTGAATGTGTAGCCCAGGATAGCCTTGGACTCACAGCAATCCTCCTGCCTCAGCCTCCTGAATGCTGGGATTACCAGTATGTGCAACCACGCCCAGCTTTATGGGGTTCTGGGGAATCAAACTCAGGACATTGTGTTTGCTAGGCAAGCAATTTAATCACTATGCCATTCCTCCAGCTCCTTGCTAAATTATTAAATTGCATTGAGCTGGAATTTGTGGTTCTTCTGCCTCAGGTGAAGGACCTTGCAAACTGTGGTCCTTGCAAAGTGGTAGATCTAGAGGTTGGGTTAGATTCAGGTTCAATTTTCAGATAAGTATACTTCATGGCTGATACTGAGTTTTTCCACCAAGAGGGACATGATGTCTGATTGTTTTTTGGTGTGATGTTAATTTGTGGTGTTGATATATTTTCGTCAGCATGACCTATGCATTAAAAAACTGCACCAAACTTCCGGAAGGAGGAATTGCACAACAATTAGAATGCTTGCCTAGAAAGCACAAAGCCCTGGGTTTGTTTCTTAAGCACCGCATAGAACAGCCATGGTGGCTCACACCTGTAATCCCAGCACTTGGGAGGCTGAGGCAGGAGGTTGCTGTGAGTTTGAGGCCAGCCTGTGCTACCTAATGAATTCAGGACCAGTCTGGACTACAGAGTGAAACCCTGTCTCAAAACAAACAAACAAATCAACAAACCAACAAACAAAACAAAACCCCAGGAAGTGCCTACATATTTTTTTCTCCATCTTTTTCCTTCTCCTTCTCAAAATAAGAGTCCTTATTTTCTTTTTAAGTGCTTATTAAAGCTCATCCTTGTTGCAAATCTCCATTCTCAACTCATCAGTCTTGCAAGAATAGCTGCTGTTCCCGGCTGGCCCGGTGCTGTCCTGTGTGGCTGCCACCAGACCCCAGTGGCTACTGAAAACTCCACTCGTCCTCATTGAGATGTGCTGCAAGGGTGAAACACACACTGGGAACCAGGCACAGAGGTGCATGCCTGTAATTCCAGCACTCCAGGAGGCTGAGGCAGGAAGATCAAAAGTTTGAACCTTGCCCTGGTAACTTAGCAAGATCTTGTCTCAAAACAAAAATAAAACAAAGAGGGATGGAAATGTAGCTTAGTGAGAAAGATCTGGGTTTGATCCCTAGTACCTGAAAAAAAAATGGACTCTAGGATAATCTTAGGATTTCAAAGACTTAATACACAAATAGGATCTAAAGTGTCTCATTAATGATTTAAAAATACTAATAGCATGTTGAAATAATAGCATTTTAAATGTTAATATTAAATTTCAATGATTTATTAATAAAATGATTAAGTACAAGTGAACTATTTTATTAAAATTGCTTTTGCCTATTTCTTTAATTTTTTCAGTGTAACAACTAGAAACCTTAAAGACTGTCATTATGTTTCTGCTTAAAAATTGTTCTAGATCAGTGAAGGTTTTGTTTCTGATGGTGGGGCTTTTTTCTTTTCTTTTCTTTTCTTTTCTTTTCTTTTCTTTCTTTTCTTTTTTTTTTTTGAGATAGGGTCTCACTCTGTAATCCAGGCTCATCTTGAACTCACTATGTAGTTCAGGCTGGCCTCAAACTCATGGCAGTCCTCCTGCTTCAACCTCCTGAGCACAGGGATTACAGGCGTGTACCTCCATGTTCAGCTTGGGTGGTGCTGGGGAATCAAATTCAGGGCCCTGCTCCTGCTAAGCAGGTACTCTAAATGCTGTGCTATTCCTTCAGCCCTTTCTCTCTCTCTCTCTCTCTCTCTCTCTCTCTCTCTCTCTCTCTCTCTCTCTCAGTACTGGGGATGAAACCAGGGCCATTGCACTGAGTTATGTTACCAACTCTTCTTTAAATTTTGAAACAAGGCTGGAGGAATAGCACAAGTGGTTAGAGTGCTTGCTTGGCAAACACAAGGCCCTGAGTTCAATTTCCCAGCACCACATAAATAGGCATGGTGGTATACGCCTGTAATCCCAGCACTCTGGAGGCAGAGGCAGGAGGATTGCTGTGTGTTTTTGGCCAGCCTGAGCTACATAGTAAGTTCAGAACCACCCTGAACTGTAGGGCAAGTCTCAGATAGATAGATAGATAGATAGATAGATAGATAGATAGATAGATTTTAAGACAAAATTGCTGAGTTACCAAATTTGGTCTTGAACTTGGGATCCTCCTGCCTCAGCCTCCCAGAGTGGCTGTGTGAACCATCGTGCCAGCTCAGCCCACTGGTTTAAAAATGTGATCCCCAGACCAGCAGCATCAGCATCACCCAACAATTTGTTAGAAAAGTACGTCCTCTGTTGCCAGGGACGCACTGAGTCAGGACTTATGGGGACGTGAAGCAGCCATGTGCATTCTGAGAAGCCCTGGGACCCTTCCTGTCCTCACACTCCCTTGTGGTTTCTGTGGTACAGCCTCTCCATCCCCTAGCCGGGCTGCCTCCATCCATCAAAGCCAGGGTCCCTGCACGTCCTGTGGAACTTCACCCCCTTTCCCGCTCTTCTGCCTCTCCTTTTTCACTAGGCCCCTGCTGGGATGAGGCACACTTTTATCTCTTGCTCACCACTGGGTCCCCGGCTCCTCTTGCCGTCTCCGCACATAGTAGGTGCTCCATAAAGGGCTTCTTATTGTCCCAGCGAGCAGACGGCTCCCACTGCTTCTCGTCAGTCTCTTCTGCTGCCTGCACGTGCGCTGCAGTCAGAGGAACCCTGGCATCTTCAGTGTGCGACTATTGGAGCATTTCTCGTGATGCTCCTGACTTCTGTCTTCTGCCGCATTGGGATGTCTGGCCACACCGGTCCACTTTCCTACTTGAGCAAAGGGGCTAGAGGCCCCGAACCTATAAGGACCTGACCCTCATCAAAACCACTCCGAGACTAGATACCGTGGTGCTGACCCCACCATGCTATCTCACTGGGAGGCTGAGGCAGGAGAGTTGCAAGTCTGAACCCAGCTTGGGCAACTCAGGGACATTAGTAAGAACCTGTTTCAAAATAAAAATTAAAGCTGGAGGAATGACTCAGAGGTTAAAGCGCTTGAGCAAGCGCTAAGCCAAGCGCTAAGTACCCGAGTTCGATTCCCCAGCACCACATAAGCTGGGTGTGGTGGCGCACGCCTGTAATCCCAGCACTCGAGAGGCTGAGACAGGAGGATTGCCATGAGTCCAAAGCCAGCCTGGGCTCTGAAGTGAATTCAGAACGAGCCTGGACCACAGAGTGTCTCAAAAAAAATAAAATAAAATAAAAAAATAAAAATTAAAGAAAAAAAGGGCTAGGAGTGTCGCTCACTGTGAGGACTGTGGGTCAATCTCTAGTTCCACCAAAACACAAAGCAAAACAAACAACAAAAAACACACTTCTATATTAAAACAGGAGGACATTAACACTGTGGAGGTGGTTCTGCAGGGACTGGAAAAGCTAAGAGGTCTACAAGGAAGGGAGAGAGATCCACATGTCACTTCTTAGTTTTGAGACAAAGTCTTGTTCTTATAGTCTAGGCTGGTCTTGAACTCACTATGTAGCCTACGCTGGCCTCAAACTCCTGACAATTTTATCTCCACCTCCTGAGTGCTGGGATTAGAGGCATGTGCCCCCATGCCCAGCATATGTGCTGCTGAGGAGTTGAACTCAGGGCTTTGTGTTTGCCAGGCAAGTACTCTAACCACTCAGCTATTCCTCCAGTCCCCAGTTCTTAGCTCTTATATGGCCTCTTTGACTGGATCGAGGAACCATATTAATATAAGGGCTGATTAATAAGAGAAAAGCATGCAAATTTAATTAAATTTGCATATGCATGAAGATAGCATAATCCAAAAAACTTGACCAAAACTAGACGCTCTTATACTTTTTAGACAAAGGACAATAACCTTCCGAGCAGTGACAAGATAAGGGACCGCAGCTAAAGACGGGACCCTGTGGAATTCAAACAGATGGGAAGAGTGTAGCAGAGCCAGGATTGTTTGCAGTTCCCTGATGCCTGGTTCTGAGTTGATAAAAGTTGTCTCCAGTAAAGGAGTATTTATGTCCTGCCTTTAGGCAGACCGAAGAACAGGACAAAGATAGAAAAGTCCCTGTGCATTCCAGCCTTCTTCAGCTCTAGCACTAGTTAAGGGAGAAATATTACCATTTCCTTGGGCTGAATGGGAGCCAGTGAGGACATCAGAAACGAGGAGTAACAGGAAGTTGCAGCCACGTGGGCTGGAGGAACAAAGAGAAAAAGTAGTGTCTGTAGAGGCCAGACAGGAAGTCACCCAGTAGAAGCGGAAACACGAGGGCCTTGTGTGGCTGGCAGGAACCGGAGCTGCGGAGGAGAAGGCACAACCCTGGAGCTGAAGGAAGAATTTCTCTGGCCCCTCGCTCCTGCCCCCAGCTCCCTCCTGCGCTTCCCAGTGGTTAAATGCTGGATGAATCAGACAAAGGGAAGCCTAGAAATTGTAGCATAAGGTGCTGGCAGAAAGGGGAGCTTGGGCTGGGCGGGGGGGTTGTCGCTCAGTGGTTAAAGTGCTTGCCTACCATATACAGGCCATGGGTTCAATTTCCTAGCATTACATAAACATTACCTGCACATGGTGGTGCCTGCCTATAATCCTAGTACTCAGGAGGCTGAGGCAGAAGGATTGCTATGAATTCAAGGCCAGCCTGGGCTACATAGTGATTTTAGGACCAGCCAAGACTACAGAATGAGACCTTGTCCCCCCAAAAAAGGGACAGCTTAAGGAGCAGGTGCAGGGGGGACCACACCCCAGAGTAGCACCACGTAGGTCCCCTTTGCCAAGCGTCCCACCCCACCTAATCCCTGCTCCCAATTTACTTCCCGTGTCTGGCCACACTGGGGTAGGATTGAGCGAGAGGACCCCAGCGTTCTGTTATCTATGGCAGAGTAGCATCTGACCCCAAAGGAAACGGCTTGCTTTATTTTTTCTTTAGTTTTTTGGGTCGGGAGTTCAGGAAGGTTTCAGCAGGCTGTTCTCGCTTTGGTGTCTTTGCTGTGGTTGATATCAGACGCTGGCTGAGGCGGCAGTCATCTGAAACCCGCACCGGGCTCAGGTCCAACATGCCTCTTTTTCACACAGCTGGCAGTGTTTTTGGCTGTCAATTGAGTGCTCGGCTGGGCTGTTGACCAGAGCAACTGCACATGGCCACTCCAGCATTGAGATCTCACAGGGCAGCTGGCTCCTCTCCTAGGGCAAACATCACAAAGGCCTGCTCTGCCACAGCCTCAGAAATCCCACAGCCTCGCTTCTGCTTCTGTCTGTTGTAACAGTTACAAGTCCAGCCAAGACGAGGTTCCTTAAACAGCGTCACTCAGTGCCAGGACTTGGTGGCCACATTTTGCTGTGAGCCTGGCCATGAGTGGCACAGGCCTGCAGTCTCAACATTCTGGGAAGCTGAGGCAGGTAGATCACAAGTTCAAGCCCAGCCTGGATGAGTTAGTGACTTAGCGAGACCCTGTCTCAAAGCCAAAGCTGAGAAATAGGCTGGAGATGCAGCTCAGTGTGAAAGCCCTGGGCTCAAGCCCTAGTACCACAAACAAACAAACCACCCCCCTCCAAAAAAAAAAAAAATCTTTGAGGTGCTGAGATAGGTCTTTTTCTTCTTTCTCTTCTCTCCTGACTCTCTGCTTTCTCTTCAGATGGCTTTCTCCAGTCTGGGCTCTGGTCTATGCCTTCTTGCAATGTACAGATTGGTTACTAGCTGGACATCTTCTGTGTCCTTAGACATTGTTGACCTATCTCAAAACCTGAATTTTCACAGCTGGACATGGTGGCACATGCCTGTCATCCTAGCTAGGAAGCTGAGACAGGAGGAGCGTGAGTTTGAGCCTAGCTGGGACAATTTAGCAACTTAGAGAAACTATCTCAAAATAGAAACAAAAAAAGGAGGGTGGGGTGGGATGTAGTTTAGTATAACGGCTCTGGCTTCATTCCCCAGGACTGCAAATAAATAAATCCATAAACAAAGTAATTAAAAATATTCACATCTGGACTCGGGTAATTCTGATACCCAGTGCAGGCTTAGAATCGCTGTTCTGTGAGGATGAAGGCCAGATTTATTTATTCATTCATTCATTCATTCATTCATTTCATTTTGAGATAAGTTCTCACTCTGCAGTCCAGGCTGGTCCTGAACTCACTATGGAGCCCCAGCTGGCCTTGAACTCACAGTAATCCTCCTGCCTCAGCTGCCTGAATGTTGGGATTACAGGTGTGTACCACCACACCTGGCTTTATGTGGTGCTGGAGAATCAACCCAGAGCCTTGTGCTTGCTAGGCAAGAGCTTTAACTGCCCAGTTATTCCTCCAGCACCTTCCTCGCCCTCTTATAATCATCTCTCCTCCCATCTGCTGGTGTGAGCTTTTCACTTGGCAGCTTTGCTTTCATGGCCTGGGAAGCCTTGAGCTCCCTGTTGCGGCAACCACATGGAAAGGCCTTCTAAAGAGATCTCATGAGGGGGCTGGAGGAATGGCTCAGTGGTTAAACCGCTTGCCTAGCAAGCACCAAGTCAAGCACTAGGTACCTGAGTTCAATTCCCCAGCATCATATAAGCTGGGCGTGGTGGTGCACACCTGTAATCCCAGAATTTGTGAGGCTGAGACAGGAGGATTTCTGTGAGTCCAAGGTCAGCCTGGGCGCCATAGTGAGTTCAGGACCAGCCCGGGCCACAGAGTGAGACCCTGTATCAAAAAAAAAAAAAAAAAATAGAGTGAGAGAGATCTCATGGAGAAGTGGTAAGGGAACACTGAGTAGGAAAACTGAGGAAGCCAGAGAAGAAAACAAGAATGAACTGGTGCCCCAGTTTTAGTTCTAGCTCTCCAGAATCTTTTTATTTATTTATTTTTTTTACTAGGGATTGAACTCAGGGCCTTCATACTGAGCTACACATCCCACTTCTTTTTATTTTGTATTTTGAGACAGCTTCTCACCAACTAGTTGAGTTGCCCAGGTTGGGTTTGAAGTTGCCTCAGCCTCCTACAATGCTGGAACTAGAGGTGTAAGCTACCACACCTAGCTGCCCCAGCCAGATAAGGTACCCTACCTGATGCACCAGCCAAGGACATGAAGACGCCATCTCGGATCCACTATTTTTAGCCAACACCATGTGGAGCAGAGACATGCTACCTTCACTGTGTTCTATCCAAATTCTTATTTCTGTTTTTTGATTGGTTGTTTGTTTTTTGAGATAGGATCTCACTCTGTAGTCCAGGCTGGTCCTGAACTCACTGTGTAGCCCAGCGTGGCCTTGAACTCAGTGAAATCCTCCTGCCTCAGCCTCCCAAGAGCTGGGATTACAGGCATGTGCTGCCACGCCTGGCTGATTTTTTATGTAGTACTGGGGAATTGAACCCAGGGCTTTGCATGTGCTAGGCAAGTCCTCCCACTGAGCTATGCTCCTGGCCCTCTAAATTCCTGAAGCACAGGAGAGAGAACAGAGAACACGATTGCTGTCTTACGCCACTACTGTGTGACTATTTTGTTGAGTGGCAATGCCACCCTGATACGGGTGAGTAAACCGCTTCCTGTTTACTTGTGGCCTCACAGAGAAGAATGCTGCTCCTAACATAAATGTGCTACTCCCCAGATCAGGGCTGATGTGCTGTATTCATTCATTCATTTGCTTGTTCACTGATTTACTCATTCATTCTTTCACCAAAACATTTATTGAAGTCCAGGCTCTAGTTGCGGATATATTGGCGATAAGACAGTAAAATCTGGGGC
This sequence comes from Ctenodactylus gundi, assembly GCA_004027205.1. Classification (NCBI taxonomy): domain Eukaryota; kingdom Metazoa; phylum Chordata; class Mammalia; order Rodentia; family Ctenodactylidae; genus Ctenodactylus; species Ctenodactylus gundi. The sequence goes on along the minus strand of PVKB01002857.1, from coordinate 171,125 downwards.
TGTGGCATAGCTCAGTGGTTAAAGCACTTGCCTAGCAATCACAAGACCCTGGATTCATTCCCAAGCACCATGTAAGCCAGGTGTGGTGGTACACAGCTATAATCCCAGGACTCAGAAAGCTGAGGCAGGAGGATTTCTGTAAATTCAAGACCAGCCTAACCTCCCTAGTGAGCTAGGATCAGACTCCTGGACTCCAGAGAGAGAGTGACCCTGTCTTAAAAAAAAAAATAGAAAAGACAAGACAGTAAAATCATGGAGCTTAACCAGGCATGGTGGTGCACGTCTGTAGTCCTAACTACTTGGGACTCTGAGGCAAGAGCATGGCAAGTCCAAGCCCAGGCTGGGGAACTTAGTGAGACATCAAAACAAAACTAAACACATGGTTATATATGCTGTGATTCTAGCATTTTAGGAGGTTTCTGGGAAGCTGAGGCAGGAGGGTTCCAAGCGGGGCCTAGTTAGCAAGATCTTGTCTCAAACTTTGAAAGTGAGGGTGGGAGTGAAGTGCTAGGGAGGTAGCTCAGTGTGAAGGCCCTGAGTTCAATTTGTAATACTGGAAAATAAAATATCTATGGAGCTCACATAATTCAAAGTGTAGTTTCGGTGCAAGAAGAACCATCCTGGGAAATGTTCTAGAATGACTGACCAAAGGCAGAGCTGGGAGAGCAAGAAATTATTAGAGAACAGAAGCACAAAGTGTCATCCAGTTAGATTTATATCTCAGGCATCGGGAGGAAATATCAATTTGAAGCTTCATCTTACATGATAAATGAAAATAAATTCCAGATGGACTCGAGTCAAATGTGGGAAGAATATTATACAATAAAAGTCTTGGAGATGGAATAAATATTAAAGAACCTCTGGAGAGGGAAAGACTTTTCCGTATTTCAAAGTGAGAACAAATCCCTACGGAAAAGATGCATGGGTTTGACTGCATAAAGGGTTGAATAATTTCAAAAATAGAGAAGATCAAAATTAAAGGTTTATTTATTTATTTTTAAATTTATTTATTGTGAAACAGAAGATTGAATCAGGGCCTTCACACTGACCTACTTTCTCAGTCCTTTTTATAATTTCTTTTTTTTTTAATTTCAAGAGAGTCTAATGATGCAGTTAAAATGCCCAGGCTGGGCTTGAATTTGCAATCCTCTTGCCTCAGCCTCCCAGAGTGCTGGGGTTATTGGTGTGTGCCACCATGCCGGGCTCAAGATGAAAGTGTTAGTACAGTGCTTGCCTACCACATATGAAGACCTGGGTTTTGCCCACAATATCACACATGTGCAAAATAAAATTAAACAAAAAATAGGGAAAATTTTTTGCAATAAGTATTATTGAAAGTTATTACCATCCTCAACTGTAATTATAAGTTAATGTGAAATTAATATGAAAATTTAATACTTCCCTAAAATGTGAAAATGATAAGAAAAGTTAATTCACCAAAAAAAAATCACAAATAAGAACAGGAGATCAGCTGGGTGTGGTAGAGTATGGCTTTAATCCCAGCACCTTGGGAGACTGAAGCAGGAGGATCAAAAGTTTGAGCCTGGCATGGGTGATGTAACAACTTAGCCAGACCAGTTTCAAAATAAAAACGATCTGGGAATGTAGCTCATTGCAATGGCCCTGCATTCAATACCCGGGGGGGGGGGGGGGGGGAAGAAATAGAAGGTAGTGATGAAAGTCAAATTTATCTCAAGCAATATTTGAATAATTTGCTACTTGAAATACAAAGATGATCTTCTTCGCTTGTCAATCAGCAAAAATATTTGAAATGTGGTTCCCTATGGTGGGGGGAACTCATGGGAATGAGAGGCCCCATTCACTGTGGTTAGGATATGAATTATGAATGACTTTTCTGGAGTGGGATTGGGCATCCTGAGCTCAAAGACTGAAACTGTGCCCATCTGTTGACCCCCCATTTATACTCCTAGGAATTCAGCTCCTGGAAGTAATCCAGCCAGTGGGAAAAGATTTCACTGTAAAGATTTTTATGATGCCACTTTTGAATAATAGCAAAAAGAAGGTAGAAGACCAAAACAAATTGGTAATAATCATGCATCTTCCCAGCATTTGACAGAGATCTATGAAATGTTAATAGGTACTTGGAGCTAAAAGGGCTCCTTGACAAATGAAATATGGGGAATGCTGGCTTTAATGAAGTTAGATGAGATGTCTGTTGCAGGAATGTTCATTTGCATTGAGATTCCATGACAACTGTGCAGAAAGGAGCCTCCTAGGCATTAATTTCTGAATTTACTTGGACAGGGAGATTGTATTAGCAAGTGCCTCCGAGTGTCACCCCAGACCTTCTGCCTTATTCTTTTGGCTAAATCAGCTTCCAAGACCCACCTGGATTTTTAAGGGTGAGGAATTATATTTCACTTCTCCTCCCACTTTTCTTTTCTTTTCTTTTTGTACTGGAGATGAAATGGAGGGCCATTCCCCTGAGCTACATTTCCAGCTCTTTTAATTTTTTAAAAATTTGAGACAGGGTCTCATTAAGTCACTGTTTTGCCCAGGTTAAACTCAAACTTGCGAATCTACTGCCCGAGACTGTCAGAGTGCTGGGGTTACAGGTGTGTGGCCATGTTTAGCTGTTCTACTCTGATGATAGCAGCTGTAAAGTTCAAGGGTGAAAGGGCAGCAGACAAGGAAGTGAGACGAGGAGGAGCCATTTTTACTGAGTCCACCAGAGTCCTTTTCTTATGACGTGTATTGAGGTAAATAACTAGCTGTTTTTAACCCAAAACTCCCCACATCTTGGTAGCCTTCATCTATTTTCCACTCACACTACGGGGCAAGAGACTCCAGGTCCTTCCATCTGGCAGCTTGAGTCTCCTTTAGTCCCCCCTTTCCTGCCTTTAATTCTCTCTTTTAGTTGGGGTTCAAAGAGTTGAGGGCCTTCAAAGAGAAGGTTTTTATGTCATGCCTGGAGGATGACCCAATCCGTCTGCTCACATGCCATTGGCTAGAAGCTAGCAGTATGTCGACATTAGATGCCAGGGGGATTGGGAAATGTAGTCCAGCTCAGTGTTCAGGAGTAAGAGGAAGTTTGTCAGGCAGTCAGCTAGTCTCTGCCACTCATTTTGGGATGTGCTACCTTTGAAAATAGAGAAGTGGTTGTTATTTATTTATTTGCTTTCTTGTTTATCACCTGTCGTCTCCTTCCAGCAGGATGTGAGTTCCACAAGGGTAGCCTTGTTCATCACTGTACCCAGCACCCATCACTGGGCCTGGACATTGTAGGCACTCAAGAGGTTTTTGTTTATGTTTTATCTGGTGTGTGTGTGTGTGTGTGTGTGTGTGTGTGTGTGTGTGTGTGTGCATGCGCGTGTGCCCAGTTTTCCTTCTGTAGTCCAGACTGGTTCTGAACTCACTATATAGCCCAAACTGGCCTCACATTTACGGCAATTCTCCTGCCTCGGCTTCATGAGTGCTGGGATTACAGGTATGCACCACCATGCCCCACCTAGAAATTTCCTAAGGAAATTTACAAACAAGAGAAGTTGCTCGTTTATAATGAGCAATATTAAGCAGGCTAATGAAGAATATAAATTCTTAGATAGAACTCAGCATAAGCATGGCTTAAACGAAATAGAACCTTATTTCTCCCTCGTAAATGCATTCTTGTCTGTGGTTTTACTTTCTACAGTTTCAGTTACCGAAAATGTTAAATGGAAAGTCCAGAAAGAAACAATCTATTGGTTGTTAATTACTCACTGTTCTGAGCAGCAGGACAAGGTCCTGCCCTGTCCCACTGCAGGTGGGAATCACCCCTTGCCCACTGTGTCCACGCTACTTGCCTTTTGGTCACGTAGTAGCCAGCTTAGCTATCAGATCAACTCTCATGGTTCTGCAATGCTTGTGTTCAAGTGACTTTCTGAGAGAGAGAACTTCTATTTTCCATTACTGGAAATGGATCGGGGCAACTTCCCTGAGCTACACCCTCGGCCTTTTTTATTTTGAGACAGTGTCTTGGGTCTTGTTTTTAAATCACTAAATTGCCCAGAGGGGGCTTGAATTGGTGATCCTCCTCCTCCTCCAGCTTCCCAGAGTGCTGGGATTACAGATCTATGCCGTCACATCCAGCTGACCTCCAAATATTTACATGACTTTTATTATATAGTATATTGTTAAAACTGTTCTATGTTATTATTAGTCTCTTAGTGATTGATTGATTGACTTTGAGATTGGGTCTGGTGTGGTGTGGTTCTGGATGTCTCCCAAAAGGCTCATGTACCTGTGGATGTTGCGTACCCCTGGGAGGGGGCCTGGCTGGAAGGGGCAGATGCTTGGGGCTTGACCTGGAGGAGCGTGTGCTGGTTCTGCCCTTCCTTCCAGACTTGGCTTTTTTCCTGCCATGTTGTGAAGATCTCTGTCTTCAGAGCACCAGCCCTGGCTCTGACTCTAGCTGCAGCCCCACCATGTGATTCCACCATGTTCCAGCCATCCGCTCATGAATGGGCTTTCTGAAAGTGTAAGCTAGAAGTGTAAGTGTAAGCTAGAATAAACCTTTCCTCCCTAAAGTTGTGAATGTTGGGTACTAAGTTACAGTGATGAAAAAGTAACCAATACAGGGTTTCACTCTTTAGTCCAGGCTGGTCTTGAGCTCACTATGGAGCCCAGTCTGGCCTTGAACTTGAGGCAATCCTTCTGCCTCAACCTCCCGTGTGCTGGGATTATAGGTGTGCACCACCACAGCTGGCCAATGGTTATGTAGTGCTAGAGGAATCGAACCCAGAGTCTTGTGTATTCCTAGGGAAACAATTTAACCACTGAGTTATGCCTCCAACCCTCTGAGTGGTTAGGGTTAGGTCAAAGAAGGACCCTGGCAGGAAGCAAAAATATGACCAGCAACAAGAGAATTTGGAGTTAAAGTTTATTGCCCATAGGACCTTGTATCTGGGTAGCAAATCCAGGCATAAAGTAGAAGGTATATGTGGTTTCTCTAATATGAGAAAACCAGAGTATAAATAAATAATAGAGTCAAATGGGTGAGATAGAGGAGTCCTGAGGATGAGGGAGGGGGAGGGAGGATGAGAAAGGGGAGGGGAAGCGACCATGAAGTAGAAGCACTGAGTATGTACACAAAATTCTCCAGTTGAATGAAACCATCATGTATCACATACACATACCAACGAAATGGGGAAAAATAAAGCATAAGGTATAATGGGTAAGGCGTTATAGGGATGGAGGATAAAGGGGCTTTCAAAAGGGGATGCAAAAAAGGGCATAAAATGAGCTGATTAGGGCTGGAGAAATAGCATAACAGAGAACTTGCTTAGCAAGCACCACATAGGCTGGGCATGGTGGCGTACTCCTGTAGTCCCAGTGCTCACTTGGGGGGCTGAAGCAGGAGGATTACCATGTGTCTGAGGCCAGCCTGACTACATAGGGAGTTCAGGACCAGCCTGGACTACAGAGCTAAACTCTGTCCAAAAAATAAATAAATAAATAAAACTTACTGGGTGAACAGAGCTTTCATGTAGTTTGGGTAGATTAACCAGCATGAGGGTCGGGGATGGAGCTGTGTAACTGGCATGTAGGTCGAGGACTGGGCAGAAGAGGACAGAGCAGAGTTGCCTGATCGGTTGGGAGAGCAGACAGGTGGGCAGTAGGTTAAGGGAGACAGGTCCCTCACTGGGGGTCAAGGTTGTCGTCATCAGCCAGCTGCCAAGGCCAGCGACGTTGTTATGTTGGGGCTGAAGAAGTCCAGGTTCTTGCCATGACTGAGAAGCGATAAGGAAACAATTACCTCTAAGTCAAGATCGTGCACAGAAAGCCACGCTCTGCGTGAGAACTGCTGAGAAGCCGAGCACAGGAGACACGGCACAGGAACCCCACACTAATTTATAAGTTAAACCTTACCGCGGGTGTATGTGTGGACGAAACAAAGTCTATATAGGTTTCCATACTACCCCAGCTTTCAGGTGCCCACCGGAGGGCCCCCAAAATAAGAGGGAAATACTACAGACCCAACGTAAACAACCCAGGCGTATAGTACGGTGGCTTCGTAGATCAGAGATTCCGGCTGTTTCTGCCTACAGCCCTGCCATCCCCAGGGGAGCGCACCAAACTGTGTGAGTCAGAATGTTTCCTACTGTGCCCTTATTCCAGGCAACGGGAAGGGGAAAGGGAAATAGGCCTACTCCACAGCTCTTTCTAGACACAGAAGAACTGAGGAATCAAATCTTAGCTTTAATTCAGTTTGGCCTGAGGACATTAAGTGTTGTTTCTTTGGTCATATTCGAGGGCAAAGAAAGAGTGTGTAACAGAAAGGTCAGCGCAGAGATGAAGAGTGGAAGGGACAGAGCTGTTCATTCCAGGCTAAACACAATTTGTCCACAAAATGAAAAAGGTTCAAATTTTCATACATAGTCTTTAACTACTGAGCTACACCCTCAGCCCAGCAATGATTACCTTCCTAAATATAAATCTAGGGCTGAGGTGTAGCTTGGTCATTAAAGCACTTGTCTAGCAAGCTCAAGATACTAGGATCAATTCTCAAGCACCACATAAACTGGGCATGGTGGTACACATCTGTAATCCCAGTATTTGGGAGGCTGAGACAGGAGGATTGCCATGAGTTTGAAGCCAATCTGGGCTACATAGTGAGTTCAGGATCAGCCTGAACTACAGAGCATGGCCCTGAATTTAAAAATAATAAATAAATAAAAAAAAATAAAGCATAAATCTAAGCATATAAATATATCACTCTAAAAATCTTTTCATGAATGCAAATTCCTAATGTTAATTAGTTGCAGGAATCAACCTTCTCTGTTACAATTAGCACTTCTAACAGGGCTGTGTGTGTGTGTGTGTGTGTGTGTGTGTGTGTGTGTGTGCGCGCGCGTGCGCACACATTGGGGATTGAGCCAGGACCTATTTATTTGCTCATTTTGCTTTTTGTAACCAGTGAAATATTTCAACATAAAAAAATTGTATACTATGAAAGCAGTATGCTATACCCATTACTTTTTTATTTTTAATTTTGGATAGAGTCATACCAAGTTGCCTTGGCTGGGCTAGAGCTTGTGAACCTCCTGCCTCAGCCTCCCAGAGTGCTAGGGTTATAGGTCTGCACCATCCAGCCTGGCTTTTCTGGAGTCTTACTAGGCCAATATTTCTAAGAAATATTTATTTTGCTTTTCACACCTAGGTTTGTAATCCCCCTAGAGTTGATTTTTGTGTTTGCGTGAGGCAAAAGTCTAATGTCATTTAAAAAATCTATTTCTATGGTAAATTAGCTTAGCTTGTTTACTGGCAACAGTGTCTTTTCCTCTATGACTCTGTAGTAAAACCTCCATTGTAAGTCGTGTGGCCATATATGTGTGAATTTATTTCCAGGTTCTGCTTTGTTCGAGGTCACCGATCACTAGGCTCATTTCTGTTGTCTTATGATAGGTCTTGAAATCAGGTAATGTGAGACCTCTGACCTTATTCTTCCTTAAGAGCATTTTTACTATAATTACACTTGACTTTACATTTCTATATAATTCTAGTATCCAAAGAAGAAAAAATTGTTTCAACTTGGATTATAAGTGCATGGAATACATAAGTAAATTCAGAGAGAAAGTGATATCTTATCCAATAACATGGTATATCAGACTATTTATTTAGCATTTTTAAAAATAAAGTCTTTCATAGAGTTCTCCTATACAAACTTTTTATCTAGCTGGTTAGACTTATTACTAGGTGCTAAGTAATTTATGATATAAGTGTTCACTTTTTTCTATTTTTGTTTGGTTTGTAGCAAGTATATAGTAATAAAATTGATTTTATTTTTGAGACAGGGTCACAGTTTATAGTCCAGGCTGGTCCTGAACTCACTATGAAGCCCAGGCCAAACTTGGATTTGGCAGTCCTCCTGCCTCAGCCTCCCGAGTGCTGAGATTACAGGCATGAGCCACCACACTCAGCTTTATGTGGTTCTGGGAAATCGAACCCAGGGCCGTGTGCTTGCTAGGTAAGCACTTTAACTATTGTGCCTTTCTTCCAGCCCCCTAAAATTGATTTTTGCATATTGATTTTGTATCTAGCAATCTAGGCAAACTTATGAATTCTAATAAATTAGTCTATAAGATTATGTAAATTTTCTATCATCAAAATCATATCATCATCTCTTAATAATGATGCCAATTAATTATATTCCTTGTCTACGGCACTGTTATGGTCTCCAGGACAAAACAAACAGAGTGGTGACAATAGTGGCTTTGTCTCACACCAAATCTGAGGAAGATTTCATTCATTCATTCATTCATTCATTCATCTTGCAGTACTGGGGATTGAACCTAGGACCTTGGCACTGAGCTACACCCCCAGTCCTTTCTTTGTTTTTGATTTTGAGACAGGGTCTCACTAAGTGTCCAGACAGGACTCAAACCCTCTCTCCTCTTGCCTCAGCCTCCCACGTAGCTGTGTTACAGGGAGTGCCACTGTGCCTGGTATCAACCTTTCATTTTTTGTTCTTCTTGGGTACAGGATGGCTTCTGATTATTTTGATGTCATTACTGGTAGCAGAAGTTCTGTATTTTTTCCACAGAATTTACATGATTTAGTTGTATGTTTTATCCTATAACAATTTAATCGAGCATTAAAATAAAAAAAAAAGAACCAGCACTCTGGGAGGCTGGGGTAGGAGCATCACAAGTTAGAGCCCAACCTGGGCAATTTTGTAACTTACTGAGATCTTGTCTCAAAACCAAAAATAAAAAATGGGGGAAACTGGGCATGGTGGCTCATGCCTATATTTCCAGCATGTGGGAGGCTGAGGCAGAAAGATTATTGTGAGTTTGGGGCCAGCTTGGGCTCCACAGGGAGTTCAGGACCAGCTTGGACTACAGAATGAGACCCTGTCTTTAAAAAAAGAGGGGGGGGGGGTGATTTTACCACCTAGTGATACCACTGTTGACATTTTCTCAACTATATCCCCATATTTTCTTTTGTATATGTATACAATTTTATATATATGACTTTATATGAATGGCATCCTGTTATGCACAAAATTGTTCTGTGTTTCACTGGCTTTCAACCTTGTTCGCTTTTAATTTTCTCCATCTCGTCCACAGACTCACGTGACCCACATTACCATGTAGCCATCTCTCATACCTTTCTCCATATTCACTCCAATATGAAGACATACCTACACAGGACACTTTTTGGTCATTGTTTGGGATTGTACTATATTCATTTCTACGCATCTCACTTTTCTCTATTAAAATTCCTTCCAATCAGTGTGTTGAGTTCCAATTCATCAGTAGTGAAAGCATTTATGATACAAATGAACCACAATTGATGAAGCCAGTTAAGCATTACTTGAATTATATTTTTAAAGCCTTTATCTTGCAAATAAATGAAAAAGCTAGCAGTTGTGGTCTAAGCTGGCTGTCCACTGCCAGCATCAGGGCTATCTTCCAGCCGAGAGGAGAATCAGAAAAGGGAGGGCATACTCTTGGCCTGTAGAGATTCAGTCTAGAAGGTATTCAAATCATCTCTGTCACATTCTATTGACCAGATGACAGTAAAATGCACACCTGCTCCAAAGGGGCTGAGAAATACAGTCTTAGCCGTAGAGACCACGTGGCCAGTTTCTTCTTTCTTTCTTTCTTTCTTTCTTTCTTTTTTGAGGCAGGGTCTTGCACTGTACTGCAGGCTCTTCCTGAACTATGTAGCCTGGGCCTGCTTCAGACTCACAACAATCCTCATGCCTCAGCCTTCTGAGCGCTGGGGATTACAGACATGAGCCACCACTCCCAGCTTTACAAATTCAATTTTAAGAGAAGAAGGGAGTTAGGCACGATGACACATAACTATAATCCCAGTACTCTGGGAGGCCAAGGCAGGAGGATCACGGCCTGTGAAAGTTAGTGACTTAGTGAGATCTTGTCTCAAAATAAAAAAATAAGAAAAGGTCAGGAGATGCGGCTCTAGGCCATTGCCTAGGGTTCAATCTCCAGTGCTGGAGAGAGTGGTGGGAGGAGAGGGGGAGGGAAAGAGAAGGCAGGGAGAGGAGAGGAGAGGAGGAGAGGAGATAAAAGAAGGGAAAATGTTGGTGGACCACTGGCTTCACTCCTCTCCTAGCAAGCCAGCTTTGCTAGAGACGCAGGTGGGAAGCAACTGAACAGCTATCAACACTACGAGTGATAGGAAACAAAGGTGCTGTGACATTTCTTCACTAGTTTTTTGGTGCTTATGATTCCCATTTTATTTTAAAAATGAAAATCGAGGTATAATTTACATTGAGTGAAAGTCATCTACTTTCACGTACAGTTCTATAAGGTTTGACAAAGGCACACCACCATGTGATTGACACAACAATATATGTATATCGAGTTCACCAGGTGAGTGACTCACACTTGCAGTGCATCTACTCAAGATGCTGGGACAGTAGGAGCACAGGTTTGAGGCCAGCCTGGACAATTTGGCAATATCCTGTCTCAAAATAGAAAACTTACAAATGGGTTAGGGATAGGACTTGGGACAAGACCCTGGGATGGAAGGAGGCACGCCTCCCGGTTCTGGAAAGGCGACCACAGCTCTGATTTCTACCCTAAGTATTGCTGGAATACAAGTGGAACCATGGGAGTCTACCTGGAGCCTGTTAAAGCTGGTCTGGGCTTCAGACACTGCGTCTCCGATTGGTCTGTATCGTGTGTTTCAATAACTTGTTTCTTGCTTTATTAACTATATATGTATCAATCTCTCACTCTTTCTTATTGAAGTGTTCCATTGTATGGATTGCTGATTTATTTATTTAATCTGTCCATTGAAGAAAATTTAGGTTGTTTCCAATTTGAGGCAATTATGAATAAAGCCACTATTCATGGTTCTGGTTTTTTTATTTTTGCATAAACTTGAGTTTTCACTTCTCTTGAGTAAATACCTCCGAGGGGGGATTGATGGGTCATATGGCAAATATATATTTAACCTTATGAGGAACTGCCAGACTATTTTTCCAAGCGTGTAGTGCAGAGGTCTCGGCAGAAATTTCTATGTGGTATTAACTGTGGTGTGTTTTCCGCTTAGTGCAGGAGGATCTGTGTAGCCTGGGACTGGGCACATCCTTCTGTTCAGTTACGCGGCTTTCATTTAAGAACCTTAACTTCTCTGGGCCTGCTGGTGTAGGACTATGATTCCAGCACTTGGGAAGCTGAAGCAGGAGGATTGCTGTTGAGTTTGAGACCAGTGTGGGCTACATAGTGATTTCAGAGCCAGCGTGGACTCCATAGTGAGACCTTGTGTCAAAAAAAAAAAAAAACAAAAACAGGGCTAGAGGACTATCTCAGCAGTTAAAGTGCCTGCCTAGAAGGCTCAAGGTCCTAATTCAATTTCCTAGCACCCCATAAGCTGGGTGTGGTAGGGAGGCAGAGGCAGGAGAATTGCTGTGAGGTTAAGGCCAGCCTCTGCTGCATAGTGAGTTCAGAACCAGCCAGGGATACAAGGTGAGACCCTGACTCAAAAGCAAAAACAGAAAACAAAAACAAAACCCTGACTAGCACTCAGAACCATCCAGGACTACAGAGCAAGATCCTGCCTCAAAATAAATAAATAAATAAGGGCTGGGGGGTGTAGCCCAATTGTTAGAGCACTTGCACCACATAAGCTGGGCGTGGTGGTGTAAACCCATAATTCCAGTTCTTGGGAAGCTGAGGCAGGGGGATTGTCTTGAGTTCAAGGCTAGCCTGGGCTCCATAAGAAGTTCTGGACCAGCTTAGACTACAGAGTGAGGCCCTGTCTCAAAACAAAAGTTAATTTAGTAATTAACTTAATTTATTAATTAACTAATAAATTAGTTTATAAATCTTTTTTGTAAATTTTCCAAAAACCCAACCATCCCTGCCGCACAAGTTGGGTGTAAATCCTGGTGTCGTCAGAGCCAGGCGATGCTGTGTAGAGTCCTTATTTTCAGACTGTGGAATCTGCAGATAATTGAGGAGAAAATGGGGTTGGGGAGACGTCTTGGCACCTGTTGTCCTGGCGACCCGGGGTCTGTCCTTTCTTCTGGATGTCGCTTCCTTTATCTACGTGGGTTCTCCTAGAACCAGACTCTAAAGAGAGAATGGAAACAATTTACTTGAGCAATTCTGGGAAACCCAGCGAGGGGTCACGGAAGGGAAGAGCCTTGAAGGGCCCGTTATCTAGGGTCACTGGACCTTACCTTGCTGGGGATTTCTGGGATCAAGTGTGGACTCTGCTCCCAAAATGTGCCACCCAATTAGTAACGAAGCAGGGGCCTTCGCCCACCGAATCCTGCCAGGTGTCGCTTGAGGGCTGCTTTTAAGATCCTTCACCCTTGCTCATAGCACACTCCCCTTTGAGTGATTGGGTTCCAGTATCAAAAGAGCCCTGGAGTGATGCAGGCCTGTAATCCCAACACTGAGAGGCTGAGGCAGGAAGATTCCAAGTTTGAGCCCAGCCTGGGTAATCCAGTGACTTAGTAAAATCTTGTCTCGAATTACAAAAAAAAAAAAAAAGAAGAATGAAAGAAAGAAAGGGGCTGGAGGTATAGCTCAGTTTGAAGGAAGGCCCTGGACTCAATCCCAGCCGAGAGAGAAAGAGAAAGAGAGAGAGAGACAGAAGTTCTGGAGCAGTCATCATGGGTGAGCACCAACACTACTTCTCCCACAGTCTATTCCTCTTCCATGTCTGTCTCAGGATTTTCATGGTGCATCTCATTTTCTTATAAACTGCCCCCCAACCCAGGCACAGGCTAGTTTGGGGGCGGCAGGGTAATTTCTATGGAGCCGATCACGACCCTTCTCCAGAGTCATGATTTTTTTAAAAAAAAACCACGATACCAGCCAGGCCCAGTGGTGCAGGGCTGCAATCCCCCCAGCACTCTGGGATCTGAAGCAGGAGGATCACGAGCTCAAGCCCAGCCTGGGCAATTTTGTGACTTAGTGAGACTGTCTCAAGGAAAAAAAAAAAAAAAAAGAAAGAAAGAAACAACTGTGGAGGAGATGTAGCTCAGTGTGGAGGCCCTGCGCTTGATGTCCAGTATCAAAAAAAGTCATGGTACCGGCACGAAGCTCTGCTGCTTACACATTGCGCAGCGTGGGGGACACAGCTGGCCCATGAGGAGCAGAGGTGGGGTACAGAGAGAGGCCCCGGGGGAGGCCAGACCTGCCCAAGCCATCACTTCCTCTGCTGTTCGCACGCCGGGCCTCCCCTCAGAGCGTGTGTCAAAACTTCAAATCTTCACTTACATCACTCTTCTTACCTCTGTCAGCTCAAGCAGAGCCTGCGAAAGTCGCTGGGACAGGTAGGACGCAGATTTGGTGGCATCAATAAGTGTCTCTAAGCCACCACTGCCGTTTTCAGGCCTACAGCTTGGGAGCAGAGCTCCCGCCCCCAAGTACAGCGGCTTTAAACAAAGATTTACAATTCCCACAATTCTCCCGCTGCCTTCAGGCTATTCTTCTCCACGTGGTGTTGCCTGGGGTCACACAGGCAGCTGCATTTGCCCAGTGGCCAGGATGGTATGGAAGATCAAGTGTGATTTCTGTCCCCTGTCTGGGACTTTGGTGCTCGCTGTCTCCTGGAAGCTTTGGCTGTCCACCACAGGGCCTGTCTGCACTTAGTGCTGAGAGGCAGATACCACAGAGAGACTGCCTCGGGGACAAAGGGCAGTTGCCCTCCAGGGACTGAACTCGGGACCTGTCACTCGTTAAAGTATGTCGCATGCTCTATCCTACCCCCTCGTTCTTCCAAACAGTCTCCTTAACCTTAAAACCCAGTGCATCATTAAAATCAGGACACCTCTGCCATGGTGTCTCCAAAAACAAACTAGATGTGATAATAAAACCACAGAGGAACAGAGGACATACAAACTCCTGGGCCCTTAACCTGTTACCAATTAAAAATGTAATTTGTGTTTTCTACTGAGGCAGTCAGGGACTTAAAACTACTTTTGCTAACAAAAATACAAACACACGCTGAGTGACTCACCACTTGGGCCTACAAATACCCAATGTGTAGCTAAAAGATGACCAAAGACGGCCATTTCTACTTCATTATGTATCTGTCTTCTTTATACTTCAGAACTTTGGGTCAGATGCCTGCCAGCTCTGCTCGTCACTCATTTAAAGACTGTCTGCCTGAAAACTGTGTTATTGGAGAGGGGTCCTTGGGACCCCCTTTTCCAGATTCTTTAATGATCTGAACAAAAAATTGGACACAGCATGAGATCCATGCTCCAGCTGCTCTGGGCCCTCGGTGGCCCAAGTAAGGAATTTGCTTGGCTCTGTGGGCAGAACTGGGTGCAGCTCTTCTCCAAGCACCTAGTGACCCAAGCAATGATAAACCAATGCTCGCTAAGCTGGTGGCACAGAACTGTAATCCCAGCGCTCAGGAGATCAAGGCAGGAAGATCACTGCGAGCTCCAGGCCAGGCTGAGCTACAGAGCAAGACCCTGCTTCCAAAAAAAAAAAAGTTTATGGCCATTTCTGTCAAATCAAAACATTATGGAATGTCTTCATCCACCTTATTCACCAGATCTGGCACCATGAGTTGTTGGACTCTTCCCCAAAGTCAAAATGAGCATAAAAGATAAATGTTTTGAGTTGATTCAGGACATCAAGGCAGCTGTAGCAGTGCAGCTAGACATACTCACCAGGGACGACCCTGCGCATGGCTTCAGAGAGTGGCAAGGATGAGAAGAGAAGTGTGTTTGTAGCAAGAGGGGACCCGTGGCGCTGTGTGTGAGGGGGACCCGTGGCACTGTGTCTTTTACTGTAATAATTTTTAAAAATTTAAACATCATATTTTGTGATCACACCTCATAGCCTAGTATATATATATATATATATATATATATATATATATATATATATATTTTTTTTTTTTTTTTTTTTTAAACAGGGTCTTGATCTGCAGCCCAGGTTGGTCCTGAATTCACTATATAGACCAGACTGGCCTTGGACTCAGGACAATCCTCTCGCCTCAGCCTCCCAAGTGTTGGGATTACAGGTGTGTGCCATCATGCCCAGCTTATAGCTTTAATTTCTGCATCAAAGGACTTCATGTTTGCTATCATTGTCTCATGCCCTAGGGCCTCTCTGGGGATCCTGCTCTCTGGACAGGAATTTGGCATTTTTACAGCACATGGGCTGAGTTTCAGGAGAGGGAAAGCAGAAGTTGCACATACGCTCTTCTCACGGCACCAGCTCTGGACTGGCCCAGACTTGCTTCTCTGCATGTATGGTCCAAGCAAGTCACTAAACCAGGAATGGAGGCGCATACCTGCAATCTCAGCACTCTGGGAGGCTGACACAGGAGGGTCACAAGTTCAAGCCCAGCCTGGACAATTTCACAACTCAGACCCTGTCTCAACATTAAATTTTTTTTAAAGGTTGGGGATGTAGCTCCACATAAAGGCTGTGAGTTCAATCTCCACTACCTCCCCCACCTGTAAAATTTCCCATTTTAACCATAAAAATTACAGTCCAATGGCATTAAATATACTCAGAATTTTTCACCAGTATCCATTTTCAGATTTTTTTTTTTATTTTTTAATTTTATTTTTTTGAGACAGGGTCTTGGTCTGTAGTCCACTCTGGGTCTAGCTCACTATGTACCCCAGGCTGGCCTTGAACTCACAGCAATCCCCCTGCCCCAGCCTCCTGAGTGCTAGCTTTACAGGCGTGCGCCACTGCGCCCAGCCTATGTGGTACTGAGGGATCAACTCAGTTACTTCCACTTGCGAGGCAAAGACTTTAACTGCTGAGCTATTCCTCGAGCCCCCAGAATGTTTAAAACTTCCAAATCTGAATTTCTATACGCATAGCTATGATTTGAATATGTCCACTGAAATTCACGTGTTGGAAACTTGAGCCTTCATACAACAGTATCGAGAGGTGGACCTTTAAGAGGTGATCAGGCTGGGCATGGTGATGCGTGCCTGTGATGTCAACAGCCTGGGAGGCTGAGGCAGGAGGATCACAAATGTGAGCCCAGCTGGGCAATTTAGTTCAGTTTTTTTCTCTTCGGTGGTGCGCTCTCTTGCCCCAGCTGCACACTGATGCATAGGAAAGCTCTTGCCAGATGTGGAACTCTTTGACCTTGTACTCCTCAGCCTTCAAAACTATATCTCTGTAGCCCGGGCTGGTCCTAAGCCCACTGGTGTAGCCCAGGCTGGCCTTAAACTCCCAACAATCCACCTGCCTCAGCCTCCCAAGTGCTGTGATTACAGACGTAGGCCACTACTCCCAGCTTTGTGTGATGCTGGGGAATCAAGCTCGGGGCCTTGCGCTTGCAAGGAGAGCACTTTAACCACTGTGCCATTCCTCCAGCCCTAGTGTGTGTGTGTGTGTGTGTGTGTGTGTGTGTGTGTGTGTGTGTGGATGTGTTTTAAGACACTGTCTCACTCTGTTATCCAGGTTGGTCCTGAACTCACTATGGAACCTAGGCTGACCTTAAACTCACAGCAATCCTTCTGCATCAGCCTACTGAGTGTTAGATCATAGGCGTGCACCACCATACCTTGTTTATGGGGTGCTGGGGAAGTGAACCCTTGGCCTTGCGATTGCTAGGCAAGTGCCTTAACTACTGAGCTACAACCCCAACCCATCCAATACGCACAACCCCCTTTCGAGACAGGTTCTTTTTCTGGCAGTCTAAGCTAGTCCTGAACTCATTAGGTAGCCCAGGCTGGACTTGAACTCACAGCAATATTCCTGCCTGAGCCGCCTGAGTGTTAGGATTATAGAGATGCACTACCAAGCCCAGCTTTGGTTGGTGTTTTTTTAAACATATTATTTCTGTGATGCAGCTGAGGAACTTGCACATGCTGGGCAAGTTCTGTGTGGCTGAGAAACATTCCCAGTCCCACACTGTTCTACTTTCTGTTTCTATGAATTGAACTAATCTAAGCACCTCGTATAAATGGGATTGAACAGTATTTGGGATACTAACTTTTGTTTGTTTTTGGTACTGGGATTGAACTCAGGGTTCTTTGCACTGAACTATATTCCTGGCAGTTTTTATTTTAAGACAGGGATCACTAAGCTGTTGAGTGGCCCAAGGCTTGAACTTGTGATCTTGCTGCCTCAGCCTCCTAGAATCTGGGATTACAGTGTGTGCCACCGTGCTTTGTGACACCAGTATTTTTATCTTCTAGGTGATTAAATCAGGAAGATGCTGGGAAGAGGGAACGTGCCTTGGACCGTTAGATACAGACCCAAGGAGCCAGGTTTACTCCCGCATTTGCCTCTGGTGGTCCTTTAGTTGGCCAGCTAAAAAATATTTATTGAGCCCCTATGCTGTGTGTTGGGGATACAACAGGAGAAAAGGACAGAAAGGTCACTGTTCTCATGGAATTTCCATTCTAGACGAAATGACAGACCCCAAAAATAGGAACACACAAATCAGAAATTTTCAGGCATGACAAATACCAGGGAGAAAATGAAACTGAAGGGAGGGGAGTGACTTTGGCAGTGACAGGCAGGGGCTGTCCGAAAGCGGAGCACTTGAATTCAGAGTTGGAGGATGCGAAGGGCCCGTCACACCAAGGCTCCTGGAAAAGGATCACAGGTGTATATTTCATTTCCTGTTGCTGTAACAGAATGCCACAGACCTGGCAGTTTGAAAAAGTAGGAGTAGGTGGCTCACAGTTCTGGAGGTTGGGGAGTCTGAGAACATGGCGTTAGAAGCTGAAAAGTCATGTGTGCTGACTCATGTGTGACAGAAAGACAAACCGTCACAGACAAAACAGACAGAGGAGACGGAATGAATCTACCCTTTCCTTAGAAAAGGCCCTAGCCCACTGACGGAGCCAGAGCCATCAACAGTGAGTTATCTCATGTCCTCTTAAAGGTCTCATTGACTCACTCTGTTACAGTGGCAACATGAGCTTTGGAGGAGACCTTTAATCCACAGCACAGGGAGAGCAGCAAGTGCCAAGGCCCTGTGATGACAGGTTGACTCATGAAGCAAGGGATGACAAGTTCAAGCCCAGCTTGGGCAACTTAGTGAGTTAGTGTCCAGCTTGGGCAACTGTCTCAGGGGAAAAAAAGGACTGGGAATTGTTCTAGTTACTTTTTTGTTGCTGTGACCCAACATTCACAAATTTAGGGGAGGAAAGTTTCATTTTAGCTCACAGTTTTTGAAGGTCACAGTCCATTCAGGGACAGCTGAAAGTAATGGAAGTACATAGCCGAGGCAGAGGTGGAGGCAGCTTCTCACGACATCACAAACAGGAAGTCAAGTGGAGACTAGTAGAGACTAGTCCTCCAAGGAAGGCAGGAAGCAGCTGATAAATCCTTCCAGGTCTCCTCCCAGTGATCAGCCCCTCCTGGATCCAGGTGTGGAAGGTGTGGTAAGCCCTTACTACAGGCATGTAATCCACTTTATATGCCTATAATCCAATTTACATGCCTGTAATCCACCCCTCCAGACTAGGTCCCAATCTCCCAACAGCACATGGTTCCATAGACAATCTGTAATATTCAAATACATGAGACTTTTGGGGGACATTCCAGATCTGAACCACAATAGAAATATAGCTCAGTGCGAAGGTCCTGGGTTAAATCCCAGCACTGCAGGAAAGAAAGGAAGAGAAAGAAAGAGAGAGAAACCCAAACCAACAACAACAAAGTGAACTACTATTATTGTGAGAGAAAGACGGGAGGAAAAGGCAGCGGGCCGGGCAGGGGACAGTCTTGCATACCCCTGGGCATTTTTCCCCCAAGTATCTTTATGTGGACATATGTGTTTCTCTTGGGTAAATAATTAGAGGTAGAAGTGTTGATCTCTGTGTGAGTGAACGCTTAACTTTGTAAGAAACTTCCGCCGCATGCTCTGCTCTCTCAGAGCTTGTGGTGCTTCAGGAGAGTTCCAGCCGACACCTGACAGGGTCAGTGTTGTTCATTTCCGTCGGTGGTATTTTATTGTGGTTTTCATTTGCATTTCCCTAATGACTAATGACTCTGAACATTTTTCCACAAGTTTAAGATTGGGAAATTAGCTGTTTAAAAACCTTTGGGCCATTTAAAAATTTAGGTTGTCTGGTCTTTGGTTTATTTGCTGTTGTTTTGGTGGTGCTGGTATGGAACCCAGGGCCTTGTGCGTGCTACGCAAGCGCTCCACCCACTAGGGCTTTTTATCTGAGTTTTCAAAAGCTCCTTTGGGCTGCTGAGGGGAACTGCAGCTCTGCCTAGTTTCTGAAAAATTGGCTTTGACCTTCCCCAGCTCTTGGCTGGCTGCCAGGAGAGACTGAGCCACTTCGCAGGCCTTGACTGCCCTCAGGCCAGCTTCCTGCAGCCTGGAACCTTCAGAGGGCAGAGCGTCAGTGGGACGTCTCAGTTTAATTTTCCTCTTTCCCTGGAAAGGAGATCCTGGCCTTCTCATCTGGCCCAGAGACCAGCTCAGGCTGATGTTCTGGGGTCTGCACCAGCACGCGTTGTATCCGTTGCAAAAATATCGAAATATTTCACTTCTGACTGGCCAAGAATCAATTAGCTCACATCTCTCAAAAGTCTGCCACCACTCCTGTCCCTTTGCTTTGGATCTCTTGAGACTCCTACACGTCAGCCGCTAACAGGAGACTCGAGGACCCCCACCAAGCCGATGGCCACCCCTGCTCTCAGAGGGCGCCACCTGTATCTGTGTCTTCTGGAGGACAGCCCAAGCCTCGCCGCAGCCTGAGAATGCGCATAGAGGCTAGGCTGAGGGGACAAGGGAAGGATTTTGGCAGGGTAGCACTGCAGATGGATCCCAGGGCCTGCACATGCGAGGAAAGCTCTCACCCATTAGCTGTACCTCTAGCCCTTATCATTTTTAATTTGAGACAAAGTCTCATTAAGTTGCGCAGACTGGCCTTGAATTTTAAGTTCTTCTGCTTTAGCCTCCCAAAACCCTGCGATTCCAGGTGTGCGCCACCATGCCTGGCTAAAGAAGGGTTTCTATCAAGACTGGGCATGCTAATAACAGCATTGATGATAACATTTGTGGTTAACATTACATGAGTACACACAAAGCACCAGGCTTTCCATTTATTTGTTTATTTATTTATTTATTTATTTATTTATTTTTGAGACAGGTCTTGCTCTGTAGTCCAGGCTGGTGGTGAACTCACTGTGGAGCCCACGCTGCCCTCACAGCAATCCTCCTGTCTCAGTCGGCTGAGTGCTGGGATCACAGACGTGCCCCGTCACACCGAGCTTAGGTGGTGCTGGGAAATCAAACTCAGGGCCTTTCACTTGCTAGGCAAGCCTGTAACCTCTGTGTTAATTCCTCCAGCTCACCAGGTGTTATTCTAACTGACTTCAAAGACATTACAATAAGCTGGATGAATGGCTTTTGCTCCCATCTGGGCCCCCATACACACACAGCCAGAGGAAACCTGTGGTCAAGGCCCTTTGAGGTCTCTGAATGCCCCTTGCTTCCTCTGGGCAGGCGGCCTTGAGTGTGCCCAGGAGAGCCGGCCACGTCTGTTCCTCCACACTGCTCAGTCCAGTCCTGGGCAGCGGTGGCTGGCCTTGAGCAGCCCTGAATCTTCTGCAGCCTGAGATCCCCCTCCTCCAAGAGGCACTCAGCGTTGGCCCCATGACCAGAACCAGCTTCCTCTTTTCTCTCCAGAGCCCAGGCCTGGGAGCGCCAGGGTGTGACCCAATGATGGGGGAGGGGGCTTCCTGCAGCCAGCTCACCCCTCAACACCCTAACCTCAGGTTCCTCCTTCTCCACCTCCAATGTGGGCTCCTGCTGGGCGCTAGAAGTCTGTCTCCTCCTGGGTGGCCCCACGTCCCTGCTCACAGCAAGTGTCTTTACCTCTCTGTGAACTGAGGATGGGGACACATTCCACAGAAGGTTGTGAGAATTAAATGACTTAACGTTTATGACATCATGTGCTACCCACTTGTGCCCACATGCCGGTGGCTGTCTCTTAACGTCCTACGGATGCCACAAGGATCTATAATTTTAGATGTTTTAAAAAGCTGGAAAGTGTCAGACCCTTTTCTAGGTGTGTTGACTCACTGAGTTCCCGCAACAAACCTACAGAGTTGGCACACTTGTACTCCCAGTCTAACAGATGAAGAAACTGAGGCCCACAGAGGTTGAGTTATTTGCTCAAGGTTGTCCCGCCAAAGACAGGCAGCATTGGTTTCAATCGACCATAGTCAGCCCATTACAGTGATGACTGGAGATGGAGGTCAGGAGTTGACCTTTTGGTCATTCCTTAGGGACGACCTCATGGCCCCTGGGCCCGACTCTCTCTGGTGTTATTTTGGTCCGTCCCCCTCCTTCACCACTGTCGCCTCCTCACCCTGCCTCCGCCCATCTCCAACTTCCTCTTTCACTTGCCTGGACGCCACACCACATCCACTGGCCCCTGGACAGCGGTGGCCGGCAGTGTCACGGGACCATGGGGGGCCTGGAACCCTCCTGGCGTCTTCTGCTCCTTCCTGTCCTTCTGACTGTAGCTGGTGAGTTGGGGGCTTCTGCAGCAGCCTCCTGAGTCCCTGGGCTTGGCCAGGGCAGGGCTGGGGGCTGTGTGGACATGAGACCCCAGGAAGGGTTTGGTAGCAGTAGGTCCCTCCCAAAGCCTGTGGGTCTCTCCCTGAGCTGAATAACCTAATATTTGACTCCTGGAAGAAACAAAAGGAGGGGACATCTAAGGTGTCAGTTCATCATAGAAGTCACGCATATCCAACAGCCTTGGCACCAGCACCGCAGGTCTGTCCAGAGGCTGTTCTCCACCCTTCCCAGCTTCTCCAGCTCCCGCAGGTACAGCTCCATGCCTCAGTTTACCTACGTTTCCCTCCTCAGGTCTCAGTCGTGTCCAGGCCCAGAGTGGTAAGGCTAAACCCTGCGATATTGTTCTTCCTACCCACCCCAACTTTGCATCTCTGTCCCTTTTCCAGCTTTTTCAAACCTTCTCCTACTGACAGCCCCCTCGACTCCCAACCCGTATTGACTTCTGTGATCCTTGTGCCCTAGTCCCAGAATGCAACTGTTCTCCAGTAAGCCCTGGTGTGCTGGCGGGTATCGTGCTGGGGGACCTGGTACTGACCCTGCTCATCGCTCTAGCTGTTTACTTTCTGGGCCGGCTCGTCCCGGGAGGGCGAGGGACTGCGGAGGGTGAGTGGGGATGGCCTAGGACATTAAGGACTAGCCCAGTAGGGGGATGGGCAGGAGGGCGGAGTAAGCTGTCAAGTCACAAACATTCAAAGGGAGGCACAGACCTGTAATCCCAACACTCTGGGAGGCTAAAACAGAATCACAAGTTTGACGGGAGCCCTGCCTGGACAATTTAGCAATTTAGGGAGACCCTATCCAGAGTCAGAAATAAAAAATGGTCTGGGATGTGTAGCTCAGTACAAAGGTTAATCTCCAATAATACACACACACACACACACACACACACACACACACGTGCACATGTACACCATATATACACATACCCACAGACACACACAAGGTTGTTGGTGTGATGAAGGGGGCTGTTTTTTTTTTTAATTAAATGGTTCCAGTTCACAGCCGTGTCCATGTTTGTACCCCACCCCTACAGCCACCCGGAAGCAACGCATTACTGAGACAGAGTCACCCTACCAGGTAAGGAAACAGAACTCTCTCACCTCTCCTGCCTGCGTCTCTGAGTGTCTGTCCCACAAACACTCTCTGCCTTCCCGAAGATGCTGAAGCCCCTTTTCCGGAGTTCCCTTGAGGGCGAGTGAGACATCGGTGCAAACACATGTTCTATGACCAACCTCGGCCTTACGCTCAGCTTAAAATGTTTCCAGAGTAAATAAAGGGATGGTTCTGCTCTTGGAAGAGCAAGAACGGAGCCAAGGGGCACAGGCCTGTGATGCCAGCACTCTGGGAGGCTGAGGCAGTAGAATAGTAAGTTAGAGCCCCACCTGCACAATTTGGCAACTCAGCAAGATTCTACCTTGAAAAGAAAATTTAAAAAGGGCTGGGAGGTACCTCAGTGAGGAGGCCCTGGGTTTAATCCTAAGGACTGAAAGGAAAATAAAAAAGCAAGAATGGGCCTCACTGGGTCTCCATGACCAGACCTGTTCTGCAAGAAGCCCAGCCCTAGGACATTAAGACAGAAAATAGACATCAGGTCTAGTTTGGTGACTCTAAGGACAGGAGTCCTAGAATTTGGGAATAGGGATCTGAGTGTTACATCCCCTTAAGAAGCTGATAAAAGCTACGGACTCAGAAGGGTCCACATAAAAAAAAATACAAAAACTTCCGTTCAAGTGTCTTTGACCCTCTTCTTAAAAATTATAACGTAGCCTGTGATTCCAGCATTCTGCAAGGCTGAGACAGGAGAATCTCAAGTTTGAGCTCAGCCTGGGCAACTTAGTGATTTAGTGAGACCCTGCTTCAAGACCAAAAATAAAAATGGGCTGGGGATATAGCTCAGGGTAAAGGCCTTAAAATCAATCACCAGTACTACAAAAAAGGAGGGGGTGGGGGCTAGGGGCATAGCTCAGTGGTTAAAGGGCTTTTGTCCAGCAGGTAAAAGGCCCTGGGTTTGATTTCCCAGCATCACATTAGCTGGATCCCTGGGCTGAGGATACATATCTACAGTCTCAGCACTTGGGAGGCTGAGGCAGGAGGAGTGCTGTGAATTTGAGGCCAGTCTGGGCTACCTAGTGAGTTCATGACCAGCCTGGACTACAAAAAGAGACGCTGTCTCAATAAAAACATTATAACATGTGGAGTAGGGTGTGGCTCAGGGACAGAACAGTTGCCCTACGTGTATCAGCCTCCTGGAATCCACAGCAAAGCATCCCCTACCCCCAGATCATGTTGTGCACAGACCAGCTCTACCCTCTCTCGAGGTTCCTCCTTAAGGGAGGCCACAAGGTCCTGGGACTTCTCCTCAGAGCAGAACTCACCTCTGCTGGCCTTAGTGATACCAGCTTCTCCCTGAGGCTGCACCTGGGAGCATCTACCTCTCTCACGTCTGCAACAAGCTCCACTAACTTGCCTCAGGTGTGGATAAAAAGTTTCTTGGTTCAGTGTGAGAAACTCAAGTTTGATTTGCTGTGGTCCCGAAGAGTAGAAGGGCTTCCCAGTTATGGAGAGCAGAGAGAGTTTAGGGCGAGTGTACCCCAATTTATTCACCTTTTCAGTGGGGTTGCTGGGCACCGTGATGGGCGCCACACCGGGCGGCGGCAGCAGAGCGTGCGTCTTAGGTGCGGAGACAGCCCTGAAGCAAATGAACAAATGAAATTGTTCTGGGGAAGCACAGTGAAGGAAACAAGGCGGGCTGGTGTGATGACGATCGGAGTGTTGGTGGAAGTAACTGTTGAAGGGAGACGGAGAGGAGGCCATTGAGATGGGACTCGAGCCAAGACGTGAAAGAGGAGAAGGAGACGGAAGACCTAGGGGACCAGTGTTCTAGGCAGAGGGTACAGCATGCGGAATGGCCCTGTGGCTGGTGCAGATAGGAAAGGAAAACACAGAATTCTCATAAAATCCGGATTTCTTCCACGGTCACAAGGCTGAAAAGGCTGCCAAGGGCCTTGCAGGTTGAAAAAGGTTGACTTTTGTCTTAAGTTTATTTGATGGTCCACTTTCACTGATGGTCTCCATCCCTTCAGGAGCTCCAGGGTCAGAGGTCAGACGTCTACAGCGACCTCAACACGCAGAGGCAGTATTACAAATGAGCCCAGACCACAACCGTCAACAGCTCGATACCCGGATCTGGTCATTCCTGGGGCCCACCCAGCACACCACCCCTACTTCTACCGGGTGACAGACCCACAGGTGCCCTTGCTGAGACATCAGCTCTTCCCCCAGCACAGTCTGCAAATAAATAATGGAACACAAAAACATTGTTCAAGTTGTGTTTGATCCTTGGGCTGAGGAAGTGGGGATACGGGGTCCAGAGGAGCTTAATGGGAGGGAGCCCTTGGGAGTCCTGGAGTTCTCTGAGGAAGAAGAAAAGACTAGAAGGATTATCACTGCTTTATTACAATCAAAAAGGGAAGTGTGTGTGTGTGTGTGTGTGTGTGTGTGCGCGTGTGTGTGTCTTCCTATGTTGCCACACACAATCCCCTATCAGAGAGGGTCAGATGGCAAAGATCAAAGTTACAGGAGTCAGCCTCTGCTAGGCATGTTCATGTACACTCCGCCGTAACCTGGGGGTGGGGGACAGAAATCATGAAGCCTGACCACCCACCTGCCCCACTTCCCCAGCTTCCCGGGGACCCCCTGCCTCATGGGTTTCCTCGGGGTTCCCCCATGCACCTCCCCCAGGGTTTCCCCAGCACCTCCTCAAGGGCTTCCCCACGGGCACCCTCCATGGGACCCCTCCTTCCCTAGGGACACCACCCTTCCTTCAGGCCTCGCGCTATCCCTGCTGTCACCTGGGGGTGGCCTGCGGTGGAGGTAGGCACACACAAACACCACGCCCACGATGAGCAGGGAAACGACCACATCTGCAGCCACAGCCACGAGGCCTGCCAGAAGCCGTGGGGAGAGGGGCCCACATCCGGAGCAGGGACCTGCGGGTGGGGCCCAGGCAGAAGTCCATTAGGTGGGGGTTCTGGATCCCCAGCGTGCTTTTGGCCTCGGGGCGGGGGAGAGGAAGTCCGCTAGGACCCCTCTGGGAACCTCTTCCTGGGGTTATATGTTGAGAATGGGAGGACAGCTGGACAGCCAAGGCTGACCCAGTATCCCCCGGGGCTGTGGGCACGTGGGGGCGCCAATGAGATGCCATGGGTACCTTAGGTACTAAGTCCCTAGGGATTGGCTTGGGATTGAATGGGGCAAAATGGGACCCGAAGAGGGGGCAGGGGGTAAACTGGTCACACAGACATCCATGGGGGAGGGTGGCGGCATTAGGGAACGCTCAGGCCAAACTTTAGGGAGAGAAATGGTACCTGATGCCAGAGGGAGGGGGTGGTCTCTCACCTGGGGGTGTCTGAGCTGCAGCCGCTGTGGAGAGACAGGAAAGACGCATGAGGGCGTAGGGCAGGAGAAGGTGACATCCCCAGAAGAAGCCTCCACTCTGGAGACACAAAGGGCCAAGGCGGGCTGCGGGAGAAGGAGAGCCGCTAGGGACGCACAGAGGAAGAGGGTGTGGGAAGAAGCAGGGTGGCAAAGGGCTGCAGTCCCAGAACTCTCAGACGCTGAGGCAGGAAGATCGCAAGTGGAAGCCCTGTTTGGACATTCGAGCGACTTAGCAAGACCCTGTCTCAAAACTAAATACATAAATAAATAAAATCTTCACACGTAGCTCAGTGCAAAGACCCTGAGTTCAATCCTCAGTACGGACAAAAGAAAAGAAAAAGAAAGGAAGGAAGAAAAGAGTAGAGGGAAACAAAAGTAGTGACCCAGTAATGAAGAGGGGTAAGCCAGCAGGTGACAGGCTGCTCCAGAAATCTCACCTCATCCACCCCAAACCCAGCAAGTACCCAGGGCCTGGAGCCCCGGTAGAGGACCGCGTGAAGGGGTCCCCGCAGCCCCCACATCTCCAGATGTCACTCATTCCACAAGGACTCGGCTCGCCACCCCCCCAGGAATAGCTGACTTCACCTGGGAGGAGAAGCAGGAGCAGGATGTGGCTGGGAGGGATCATAGCAGCTGGAGACCGAAGGGAACTAGCCCAGGCTGAGGTCCAGAGATGTCCTGGGGAGCAATGAAGGAACAGGGAGACAGCAGTAGCAAAGGTGACACTCTGCTGGCAACAAGACCACTGACTTCCTGTGTGTGTGTGTGGTGTCCATGTGACTATCTCTGGGGTACGAACTGGGGGAGAGGCAGAGTGCACTGGAGGCTGATGCGATCGTTCAGATGGCAGTGACTGATGGGCAAGGATGTGGGCACTAAGAAGGTTTTGGAAATATTTTGGGATAAAGCCAACGACATTTGCTGATGGAATGAATGTGTATTTGAGAGGGGTACGGTATGACTGAAGTTTCTGGAAGAAACAATGTAAAAAAAATGGATTAAGGGGCTGGAGGAATAGCAGAGTGCAAAAGCAAAGCCTTAGGTTAAATTCCCCAACACCACATAAACCAGGTACAGTGGCGCATGTCTGTAATCCCAGCACTTGGGAGACTGAGGCAGGATGATTGCTGTGAGTTCAAGACCAGCCTGGGTTACATAGTGAGTTTCGGGCCAGTCTGGATTACAGAGTCAGATTCTGTCTCAAAAAAGGATGGGAGGATTATGGTTAACTTAGTCACACAGGACTGTAATTCCAGCACTCTGGAAAGCTGAGGCAGGAGGATCTCAAGTTTGAGCGCAGCCTGAGCAAGTTAGTGACATAGCAAGACTGTCTTGAAATCGAAAATTAAGTGGGCTGGGGATATAGCTAAATGCAAAGGTCTTGGGTTTGATCCCCAGCACCACAAAGAAATAAATTAATGAATTAAAAAGAAAACCAGGAGTATGGATTGATGGAGATTTCGGAGAAGCTGGGTTGGAGGGTAAGTGCTGAAGATTGGGCACTCCGACTTGGAAAAAGACCAACAGTCGTGTTGAGATACTGAAGCCCACAGTTGTTTCCCATTCACCCCGCCCTCCCACTACCCCTAGGACTGGGGATTGAGCCCAGGGCTTATTTCAGGCTGGTCCTGAGCTCACTATGTAGGCCAGGCCAGCTTCTATCTCCTGCCTTAGCCTCCTGAGCGCTGGGATTACAGGTGTGCACCACCTTGCCTAGCGAGTTTTTTACGTGGTGCTGGGGAATTGAACCCGGAGCCACTTTAGCCTGCTAGGCAAATGTTCCAACCAGGAGCTACTCCCCAGCTGAAGCCCAGGCCCTTTGCCCTAAGCTACACATTCCCAGCCCCTTTAATTTTATTTATTTACTTATTTTGAGACAGGATCTCCCTAAATTCTCTCATCTCAGCTTTCCTCTGTGCTGAGTTTAAAGGTCTACATCATCATGTTCTGCTAGCCCAATTTTTTTCTTTTGTTGTGTTTTGTTTTTTATGAGTTTAGGGGGCAAATTTGGATCTGGTGATAAAATTCCAGGATGGATCGCTTAAGGATGGTATTTAAAGCCCTGTGTCTGGATGGGATCACCAAAGAATTTTGTTCAGATAGAGAACACCCCCTATCTTTCTACACGTGCACACAGGAAATAGCCAAAGAAACCAAGGGAGAGAGGACTTAGGAGATTATAGCGCCTTGAAAGCAAGGGAGACATGTGGTCACCCTAGTCAGTGCTGAGGATGTTACCAAGTAGGAACTGAGAATCAGAACCTTCCACTGTAATGTCAGCCCGAAGGCTGGGGATTCCTGTCTGCTTAGTTTACAGGTCTCCACCACAGCAGTCAGCAAAACTTCCTGCCCTTTAGTAACATATTATTATTATTATTATTATTATTATTATTATTATTATTATTATTATTATTGACAGAGCCTTGCTAAGTTGTTAAGGTGCCAGGCTGAACTGAACTCGTGATCCTTCTGTCTCAGGCTCCCAGAGTACCAGCATTACAGCCATGTGCCACCTCGTTTGGCCTAGTAACAAATTATTTTAAACTATTAGCGAAGAAAGGAAACTTGACTTCTGAGGCAATGTGGGAAAGACAGGATTCCCTCCACCCACTGCAAGACCAGGGTGTCCAGATCCCTAACTCCCGCCTCCCCCAGGACCCTGGAGGACCCAGTAATAGTGGTCGGCCAGCCCCAGATTAGGGCCAAGGAGTCAAGGCCTCCTCTTGGACAAGCGACTCAGAAGTTCCGGCCCCCACACAGTGTTCCCCTCCTGCCGGAGTTCTGTGGCCTAAGCTCCACACCAAACCCTGGGAGCCCCCCAACTCCTCCTTTGTGGGGTGACTCAGAAATCAAATCATCCAAACCAGCCCCGCCCACTGAGACACTGAATTCGCTGGAGCGCGACTTGGGGACTCCCAGGCCTGTGGGTGGGACCGTACCCAGGACTGGGCGGTGCCAGAACCCCAATTTAAAAACTCGCGGGGGAACGGACCCAAAATCTGGGACCCGGCGGCGGCTCCGCGGGGAAACAGCGAGGCTGGCGCAGCGCCGAGGCCGCGGCCCGGGGGGCCCGCAATCCGCGCCACGGAATCCGCGAGGTAATGCTTGGGGGGAGCGGAGGCGATCCTGGCGTGGGGGCGCACGCCGGGCACTCCCAGCAGTCCGGGAGGCGGAGGCCGAAGGACCACAAATTCGAACCCAGCCCTGAGTGGGCAATGTAGCGATTTAGGGACACCCAGGCTGTAGATAAAATAATAATAAGTCTGGGGATGTAGCTCAGTGTGAAGGCCCTAAATTCAATCTCCAGAGAGAAAGGAGGAGGTTGGCGGTGTAGGAAGACAGGCTGGGACGGGTCAGTCGAGTACCAGAGGAACAGGGCACCAAGTCGGGGCCTTAAGAGCGAGCGTGCTGGGGGCCTGAAGGTGGCAGGGGTCCCGACTCCTGGATCGAGACGGAGGAGCGCCTGGGACTCTGGACTCCCGGCTTCTGGGGGCGATGGGGACCGGTCCGGAATCCTGGGTGCCAGGGGTGCGGGGCCTGGCGCAGCCCGAGGTCGGGCTGGACTGAGGCCCGGGGGCGTGGTGGTTCAAAATCTGCCGCCGATCGCGGCGGGGAAGGTCGGGATACTGGTCGCAGGGGTCCGCGCTAGCCTCGCCTGTGTCCCTGCCCCGGGATTTCCCGGAAAGCGAACGGTCCAGGGCCCCGGGCAGAGTAGGAATTCCCCAAGAGCGGGGATTCCGCGAGCGCCACGCCTGGCCGCGCGCCCCGCCTCGGAGCCGGACACCTGCGGCGCGGGGCTGGGGGGGGCGCGGAGATGGAAGATTCCCTTGCGTGAGCGCCGTGACGTCAGCGCGTCACGCCTGGCTGTTTCCGAGTCTGCGCCTCGCCGACTTAACCCTTCTTTTGCCGGAAGTAGGGGCGGGAAAGCTGCAAGTTGAAGGTGTAGCGTTCCCGGACGGTGGGAGGGAGGAGCCTGGGAACGCGGACGTCCTGGTCCTGGAGGGGAGGGGACAGAGCGCCCGGATTCCTTAGTCCTGGGACGAAGGGTGCTGCGTCCCTGACGGCTGCGACTGCGGGACGCACCCTGGACTCCTGCGAGTGAAGAGGTGTGGGCGTGGTGGGGGGGATGCCTGAACCTCTGCATCCTTGATGAACTAGGGGTGCTAATGACTCGTGGTCCCTCGGGTAGAGAGGTTGGGGACTCGGACTTCTGGTGTCCCGGGGAAAGAGTAGCAAGCAGGCCAACTACTGGAGTACAGAGAGATTGGGGACCTGGATTTGCGTCTCCCGAGGAAATGTTTCCCGACACCCGCGCCCTCCCCAGGCTTCTGGACTGGGAGATCTGGGGGTGGTTTTTTTTTTTTTTTTTTTTTTTTTTTTTT
>PVKB01002857.1:50000-140735 GCA_004027205.1 Ctenodactylus gundi | reverse complement strand
CCAGAGGCTGCTGGGACACCGGTGAGGCCCGGAAAGCCCTGGAAAGGATTGTTAGTCGTTGTAATGTGTTGTCCCACAGCCCTTATTGGCTGGCTGGATGCTCAGGGCCGGTGCAAGTTGTCCTGACTCTGATGCCCTATAGGTCAGGAACAGATGCTGAAAATCTGAGAGATGCGGAGATTGACCCCGTTCCTCTTTGCTTCTCCTCTGCAGGGCCAGTTCTCCTCTTCCCCAGCACAGCCCCTGACCCCATCTGTGAATGAGGCAGAAGCTGGTAAGTCTGAGACTCCCCTGCTGCCTCAGCTCTCAGCCCCAGCTTCCCTGGAGCACTCAGACACCCCAGCTCTTACTATTCTGGGGGAAACCTAGCCATGAGGCCCCCATTCTTTCTGGGATTCCATAGAAATGTGGCTTAGATTCTTTGGAGCCCAGTAGTTGGTATGCATAGTTCTTCAGGGGCTCAGGTTCCTGGCCTTATGGGGCCCGAGGTGTCCAGGCCCTAGTCCTCTGGTTTCCCATAAGTCTTGGCTTCCAACCCCTAGGAGTACGAGGATTGTGATGTCCCAGAAATCCTGTCAACACTAGTGAGACTTGGGGCTCTCCCGCCCTGGCTGTGACTCCCCTAGCTCTGGTACCCAGGCTCACACTCCCCCTCCTCTTGCACACAGGCCATACTCACTTCCCAGCACTCCAAGATCCTGCAGGTTCTGGACTTGGCAGCCTGCCCACCTCCACGGACTTTGCAGAGTGGGACCCCAACACGCATGCTGCCTATGCAGACAGCCCGTGCTCCTACTCTGCTTCTGGTGCTGAACCTTTCATGACTCCTGATTTCTTCTCTCCCTTTGACTCCGAACGGCTGGGTGCATTTCCTGCGAGGATGGAGGTGAGAACAGAATGGGGAGAGAATGCCTAAACATTCCCAGTTGCTGAAATGTCGGGTTGGAGGAAGATCCCCTTTCCCATATGGGCAGAATTGAGGCCCAGAGTTTCAAAGTTGCTTAACACAGGTGGGACCCTCAGCCCCAGCCCCTTGCCCAGGGGTTGTGTGTGAGCTGAGAAGGGAGAGTTCTCAGCTGACTGGCTCTCCTCTCCACCTGCACCCTTTAGGACCCCCTGGATACTCACCTCTATGCAGAACCTTCCTTGGCACAGGAAGGGTCCTGGAGAGTTTCTGGGCTCCCCCCTGCACCCCCACAGTTGTCCCCATGCATGGGACCATCCCTGGACGCAGCCCGAGCTCATGTGCTGGCCTTGGGGCCACAGCAGCTGCTGGCTCAGGATGAGGAGGGAGACACGTGAGTGTATGGGAAAGGGGGTCATCTGCGGACCTCTGGCTCAGCCCGGGCTCGTCTCACTGCTCTTCCCACCCATCCTCAGGCTCCTGCACCTGTTTGCAGCCCGGGGGCTGCGCTGGGCAGCATATGCTGCTGCTGAGGTGCTCCAGATGTACAGGCAGCTGGACATTCGTGAACATAAGGGCAAGGTGAGGGTTATGGACCTTCCAGGGATTGGAGTGGGGGAGAGAGATCAGGTCCGGACTCTGAATCCTGGAGAAAAAGCTAGGGGGTCCTGAATTCCTGGGTCTCAGGGTGGAGGGAGCTGGGAAATTGGATTACTGATTTTTAGAGGAGAGGGTCCTGGTGTTCCATACCGACTTTTCCTGTGACCTACAGACCCCTCTCCTGGTGGCTGCTGCTGCCAACCAGGCGCTGATAGTGGAGGATCTGCTGAACCTGGGAGCAGAGCCCAATGCCACCGACCATCAGGGACGTTCTGTCTTGCATGTGGCTGCCACCTATGGGCTCCCAGGAGTCCTTTCGGTATGGCCATCAGACAGGTGGGGTGAATGGGGTGAATTGGTTACCCAGATTCTGGCTTTCAAACCTAGAGGTCGTGAAGACCTCTCCACAACACTTTTCCTCTCCTTGTCTTTCCAGGCTGTGTTTAAGTCAGGTGCTCCAGTCAACCTGGAAACCAGAGACTTTGAGGGTGAGCTGGGTAAGGGCATGGCAGGTGATGCCGGGCTGGGTGGGTACCTCTGATCCACAGCCCTCACTGTCACCATTCTGTAGGCCTCACGCCACTCCACACAGCCATACTGGCCCTCAATGCTGCTATGCGCCCGCCCAGCCTGTGTCCTCGCATGCTCGGTACCCAGGCCCGAGACAGGCTGGCCTGTGTCCAGATGTTGCTGCACATGGGTGCAGATCATACCAGCCAGGTAAGCTGGGCTGTGGGTGGCTGGCCCATAGAGCGTGTGTGGAACAGGGTCACTAAACAAATGCTGGCTTTGCCTCTTTCTGGCTGTATGACCTTGAGCTGTACTTCACTTCTCTGTGTCCTCAATGGAATGGAATATCTTAGCATAGATTTATCAAACACTCTTCGTCAAGCTCTCACAACCAACCAAGAGACAGAAAGTCAGAAATCTTAGCGCTTCTGTGTCAGAGGTGGGGTAAGACCCAGGAAATCTGACCCCAGAACCCAGCTCTTTAGTTAGTTGTACTAGGAATTGAACCCAGGGCTTTTGCACTGAGCTACAGCCCTAACCCTTTTTATTTATTGATTTTGTGATGGGATCTGACTAAGCTGCTAAGTTGCCTGAGCTGGGCTCAATCTTTTGATCCTCCTGCCTCAGTCTTCCAGAGTACTGAGATTTACATGCGTGTGCCACATTGTCCAGCTTTAGCCTTTTGTTTGTTTTTGACACAGGGTCTCACTCTGTAGTCCAGACTGGTCTTGAACTCAGTATGTAGCGCACAGTAGCATTGGATTCATTACAGTCTGCTTGCTTGTGTCTCCTGAGTGCTGGGATTACAGGTGTGCACCACCATGCCTGGCTTATGTGGTGCTGGGAAATCAAACCCAGTGCTTGCTAAACAAATGAACTGAGCTACACTTCCAGCCCCTAGCTTTAGTTCTTAATTCTGTTACCCTCCTTTCTCAGCTGTGAATCAAATATGACCTAATTCAAAATATTTTTTACTTTTTAGTTCAAGAATGTTGACTGTGGGGTTGAACACCAGGCACGTGGTTAGCGCATTTACCTAGCAAGAGCCAGACCCTGAGCTCAGTTCCCCAGCACCATATGAGCCAGGCATGGTGGGACACACCTGTAATCACAGAGCTTATGAGCCTGGCAGGAGGATTGCTGAGTTTGAGGCCAGCCTTGAATACATAGTGAGTTTAGGACCAGCCTGGACTACAGAGCAAAATCCTATCTCAAAAAACCCAGGAAGTATAGAAAGTGAATTCTGTGTACCTAACACCAGTAATGTGGCTAGACCTACCTCATCCTGCCTTATACTTTTATGTCATTTTTGTGTTTTGTCAGTGCTGGGGATTGAACCCATGGCTTTGTTCTACTATCTTATGTTACTCTGAAGCAAATCCAATTGAGCATATAATTATTTTCATAAATATTTGTGGTTGTTTTTCCTTGGTGCTGGGGATTGAACCCAGGGCTGCGCACATACCAAGGACTTGCTGTACCACTGAGCTACACCTCTAGCCTATTTATGTCTTTAAAGGATAACTCTTTGACCCTGGATATTCGTATTCCTCCTTTAAAAAATTAATGTTATCATAATCTCAAATATCCTGGCTGTGATATATTTTCTTTTGACTCTCAAGTGACCTTTTATTTTAAAAAATTAGGATACTTTTAAAAAGCCCACATCTGTTGAGTGTGGTGGTGCATGCCTTTAATCAGGAGACTGAGGCAGAAGGATCACCATGAGTTCAGGAGGACCAGCCTGGACTACAGAGCAAGACCCTATCTCCAAAAAAATGAAAGAAAAGAAAGACAAACCTACATATTATAATGATTTTTTTTTAAAAAAAGTTAATCTTAACCCAAAACTTCCCCTTCAGTTTGCTTATTTTCTATTTATGCTTTATTTGGTGAGCAAACTAGGTTGTTTTCTTTGTGTGAGCGTATAACATTTTAAATGAATACGAGTTTTACTGGGCATGGTGGTGCATAGTTGTAATCCCCGCACTCTGGGGGGGCTGAGGCAAGAAGATCCCAGGTTCAGACCCAGCCTGTAATTGAGTGACTTAGCCAACCTCAGAATAACAGCCAGGATGAAGATCAAGGCAAATGCCCTGGTTTCATTCCCAGTACAGCAAAAACAAAAGCTAATTGGATTCTTTAAAGGCAAATAATTAATTTTCGTTTTAGAAAATGTCTTCGGCCAGGTCTAGTTAAAGCATGTCTATAATCCCAGCCCTGTGGGAGGCTGAGGTAGGAGGATTGCTAGTTAGAGCCTAGCAACTTAGTGAGACTTTGTCTCAAAATCAGAACTGAAAACATGGGCTGAGGATGTCGCTCAGCATGAAGGCCCTGGGCTCTGTGGCTAGTACCAAAAACAAGTCTTATTTTTCCCAACCAGGAAGAAAGCAGCTCAGTATTGCAGTAGGTATAGTTTGGTCCATTGGTTAATGCCATAAACTCCCATCCTTGTAGATGAAGTACAGTCTGCATGGAAAGGGGCGCATTGAATGTGTTGAATATAGTAACAGTGCTGGTATTCAGGACAATTGCTACCCTGGAGAGCTCCCAAAGATGCTTGAGCAAGAAAATTGTCACAGTAAATGCACAGTCCTGTGGTGCATATGCTATGAATTGCTGCTCCTTAGATTGGTTCTCTTGTGTAAAAAGTAAACACATACAACTGTATTAGGCCCCTCTGGTGGGACTCGGGAAGGAGGACTGGGGTCTCCAAGGGTTCCTGGGTTCCATGGGAGCCTAACCTCGGCTGTTCCCCTCCCCGCAGGAGATCAAGAGCAACAAAACAGTTCTTCACTTGGCTGTGCAGGCTGCCAACCCAACTCTGGTTCAGTTACTGTTGGAGCTGCCCCGGGGAGACTTACGGGCTTTTGTCAACATGAAGGTAGGGCATAGGCTGGGCCGTTCAGACTGTGTGAGATACGGGAGTGAAAGGCAGCGGGCTGTTCGGGTCCCATGGTCTTTGAACTCAGGGACACTGTGGAGCTTGAAGGGGAATGTCCAAGACACAGGCACAGGGATGTGTGGAGTGTGACTGGGAACGGGGTTTCTGGGATGTGAAGGCGGAATATGAGGCATGGATCCGACAGAGGTGAAGTGTGGGGTAGAGATCCACCAGCCCACCCTTCGTTGTGCCAGGCCCATGGGAACACAGCTCTCCACATGGCAGCTGCCCTGTCCCCTGGACCTCTCCAGGAGGCCATTGTGCGGCGCCTGCTGGCAGCCGGGGCAGACCCAACACTGCGCAACCTGGAGAATGAGCAACCCGTGCACCTGCTGCGGCCCGGGCCGGGACCTGAGGGGGTGAGCACGGAGCCAGCAGCGGGGGTGGGAGGGTGAAGGGAGGGGATACGCCCTGTCCAACCTTGCTATTAGGGGCCAACTTCTGTCCCATAAGGTGACCTCGAGGAATATCACAGTGGTTAGAGCACTTGCCTAGCCAGTGCAAGGCCCTCAGTTCTATTCCCCAGCTAGGGATCGTGGTGTGTCCCAGCACTTAGGAGCCTGCAGCAGGATTGCTGTGAGTCCAAAGCCAGCCTAGGCTCCGTAGTGAGCTCAGGACCAGCCTGGGCTCCAGAGCGAGACCCTGTCTCAAAAAAAAAAAAAAAAAAAAAAAAAAAAGACCTCTACTCTTATCTAATCCTAACTTTAAGTGTGGCCTCGGGGCCTCAGCATTTGATCACTTTGCTCAACGTGGTATCTCCTGACCCCTACTCCAACTTGGGCCTCACAGTATAGCTGTTCTCCTAACCCTGAGTCTTGACGACGTCTAGGGTGACCTTCAGTTCCCTGTGAGAACCTCCAAACTCAACTCAGAGTCCTAACCTCAGATGTGACTTTTGACCTTTGCCTCCAATCAGTCCTGACCCAGGGTGGGAACCCCCAGCTAGCGACACCTTGCCCTTCATTCCCTGGCCCTTTCCCAGATCTGAATCAGACCTTTATCTCCAACCTCAAGTCCTTACTCTAGGCCTCTGACCTCCCCCGCAACCCACCCGACCCCATCCCTAACTGCCCAGTGCACCGCTCACTCCCTCTCTGTCATACCTGCTAACACTGGTCCTTCTGCCTTGCTTGTCTGCAGCTCCGGCAGCTGTTGAAGAGGAGCCGTGTCGCGCCCCAAGGCTTGTCCTCTTAGGACTCAACCCAGAACCTGGACTGATTTTCCAGTCCCCACCGTCCTGTGGGACAGCCAGCGTATGCTAATGATGCAAATCCATGATAACGTATATGAAACATCCTGCCATTGGGGTCTTACATTAAAACCCCAAAATGGCTGCTGGGGTGCATGATCCCCAATATTTGGGGTGCTATGCTACCCCTGCCCACCTACAAGGAGCTGTCTTAATGATTTCTGTGAAATCGAGGCTCCTTGATTGTTTCTGTGAAACACCCTGGGCCCCTCTGAGCTCCACCTACTGGAATTCTCTTCCCAGCTCATTTCTTCATTCCCAGAAATGCAGGTGGAGTCCCCTTCATGATATTTGGGCACCCCCATACCTTCCCAGTGGGGCTTCTCAGATGGCCCCCAGACCTCCCTAGAACCCACACCCCTCCAATCCTAACTTCGGAATGTAGAAAGGACTCTGAGACTAGTGTGCCCTGGCTCCTGCTGCTTGCTGTCTTGGAATGCAAGAATGCAGCAGAGTCCCTGCCCATACCCCTGCTTTCACAGTGAATCTCTACCCTGATCTGAGCATCGCTTCGGCTCTCTTAAGCTCAGTTCAGGCAGTGCGCCACGGTGCACCCCTAGCCCTTGGGAGACTGACATGGAGGTATCATAGGTTCAAGCCCAGCATAGGCAACAAAGCAAGACTCGTCTAAAAAAAAATAAAAATAAACTCTGAACTAGTCTTTTCATCTCTTTTCTGGAGTCCCTGATGCAGGGAATTAGCTGTGACCCTACCACAGAGGGGTCGCATGACCTGCTTGGCAGCAAAGGTAGGGGACACTGGGTGCTGTCACCTCTACCCTCCATGCATGTGGTGTGACTGCCAGGTCCAGCACCTGGGTGGTTTCTCTCAGTTCTGAGATGCAGCAGATCCGTGTCTGTTGAGAGCCCTCTTCCTGTTTTGCACACAGCCGTGTTCCTACTGTGGGCAGCCTTAGACCACTGTCCTGTGAAAGCTGTGGCAAGCCTTAAAAGTCAGGGAGCTTATTGAGGTGTGGCTCAGTGGTAGGTCCTTTGCCTACCATGTGTTGGGCCCTAGCCCTGAAAACAAATAGGCAGGGATAGGCCAGGCATGGTGGTGTACAACCAAGCTCAGCCTAGGCTACGTAATTCACGTAATTCAGGACAGAGCAAGACCCTGTCTCAGAAATAGACAAGGAGTTTATGCCTACGTGCCTACCTCCCTCCTATTCCAGCCACCCCCCACCAGTGACTTCACAGGAGACATTATGTAAATGCTTTAAGGTGCTGACCTTACTCCTTACTCCTTTTGGGGTAGCTCCAAATGTTACTGGCCACCTGATGGCCATAGTTTTTTAAGATTCTTTTGTTTGCTGCATGCCCATATTAAAGGCCACTCACTGTGGTAAAAAGGAGAAAGGTTTATTCAAATTGAGCTTTAGGGGGTTGTCTTGGCTACTTTTTCATCACTGTGGCTACCCAACATCCACAACTTAGGGAGTAAAATACTTATTATGGCCTACAGTTTGAGAAGGCCTCAGTCCATTCACAAGTGGGCAGCTGGAAAATGGTGGGAGCACACGGCAGGGCTGGAGCAGAGGCAGGGCCAGAGCCAGAGCTCCAGCAGCAGAGATCCTAGGTCGTGGTGGGAGAAAGAGACTGGGAAAAAGGGTGGAACCAGCTCATGCCTCTCCAGCTCAAGTCCACTCCTCTGCCCCTTCCAGCCATCCCGCATCCCCCAACTCTATGCAGTATCCATAGAAACATGAGGCTTTTGGGGGACACTCCAGGTCCAAACCACGACGGGAGATGGTGAGAAAAATTCTCCAAAATAATCTCTTTCCAGCTTGCCCCAGTGCAGCAAAGACTTTATAGGAGAATAGACCAGGGGGACAAGAAGATCTATGTTTACAAAATTTACACTGTTGCTGGCTGATGAGTTCTCTCGATTGCCAATATTTGAGTATCTCTGTGCCTGGGATTCCCTGTTTCTTGAGGTCCGTGTTAAGCTCTTGAGCAGTGGGGAGTCTTCAGGAATTTTTCAGTCCTCCATACCATGTGTGTAGGCATGCGTGAGGCCTGGGATGGGGATGAGGGGGAGTCCTTAACCTGAGAGGGAACTGCTTCTCCTCTGGCTGGCTGGTGCCTTGTGATTTCCTCTTTGTTTTTAGCTCTGAGGCAAAGCTGAGTTGTTGCATACCTGGGAAGGGGTTGGAGTATTACCTGGAAAAATGTTGCCCTGTCAGTACTGAGAAGGACATCCTGGCAGCACAGGTCTATAATCCCAGGACTCTGAGACAGGAAGATTGCAAGTTTGAGCCCAGCTTGGACAATTTAGCAACTTAGTGAGACCCTGTTTCAACAACAAAATTAAAAAAAAAAATGGGCTGGAGATATAGCTCATTATGAAGGCCCAGATTCATCCTCAGTACCATAAGACAATAAATAAATAAATAAATAAAAATAAACGCTTGGACTACTCAGGATCTTAGAGTTCCCTGCAAAATGACACTGTTTGCCACAGTATCTGGGCTTGATAGCACCCTTTCTTGGCTGTTTCTTTTTTAGTTCTGGGGATTGAATCCAAGGTCTTTGCACTGAGATAGAACCTCAGCCTTCTCCCCATCCTCCATTTTTATTTTATTTCTTTATTTTTAGGCCAGGTCTTGTTTTGCAGTCCAGGCTGCTTCTGAACTCACTCTGAAGCCCAAGCTGGCCTCAAACCCACAGCATTCCTCTGGTCTCAGCCTCCCAAATTCTGGGATTACAAGTATGAGCCCGGCTTGTGTATGTTGGGAAATCAAACCCAGGGCCTTGTGCTTGCTAGGAAAGTACTATAACCACTGAGCTATGCACCCAGCCCCTTTTTCTCTTTTTGAGACAGTTACTACTCTGTCATTGAGTTCCCCTGACTGGCCTCGAGTTTGTGATCCTTCTGCTTAGGACTCCCAGTGTGCTGGAATCGCAGCTGTGCGCCACTGCTCTGTTTTCCCTTCTGTGGCTCTTCCTGGGTCCCCTCCCAGTGTTCTCATCCCTTCCTCATAAAGTTGCCCTCTAAGGCTGTCTTGGGGGCTGCTTCCGGGGGACCCACGCTGAGACAGAAGACCTCTGCTACGTTCTGTCCTCGTACTTGCCTCAGTCTGCGCTGGCTCCATCACAACTGAATCACCTGAAACATCCCAGAAGTCCCCTGGGTCAAGAGAGCCCCCTTGCTGGAAGCTTCTCTGGGCAACAAACCACGCATATATTAGCACACACTTCAGGCAGCTGACGGTGTCTGTGTAACAACATTAAAGGCTTAAAATGATCACCACTCACTTGTTTGTGATTCCACAGCCTGGGCTGGGTTCAGCTGGCAGTGTCGCTGTCTCTCTTTGGTCACTCATGGCTGCAGTCAGTTGGAGGCTCCGCTGCGCTGAAATCCTAGACAGCTCGACTTGCATAGCTAATCACTTGGCTGACATGGCTGGAGCTGCTGTGAGTGGACCAAACATCTGCCCATATGGTGCTGGAAGGTGGGTGGGTCTCTTCTACTTGCTGACCAAGGTCTCCAAGAGAGAGCTTTCCAAAAGGGCACACCCTCACTTGTACCATGATGATGTTCCATTGGCCAAAGTCAGGCTCTTAGCTAAGCCTGGCATCAACATGGAGGCAGAATTCCAGGGCTTGAAAGTTGGAGGCAGAGTTATTAGGGATGACTGCTATTAATGGTCACAACCAGCTGCACTGTGATGAAATGTATGTGTCACTAAGTTGCCCAGGCTGGGCTCTAACTTGTGATCTGCCTTATCATCCCGGTGTGCTGGGATCACAGGCCTGTGCCGCTGGGCCCAGCTATGGGTCTTCCATGTACAGACAGAGTGGCAACTGGATCCTGAAAAATTCATCGGGATGTGCTGTATTTCATTGATTCTAAGAACTTAAATGGACTTGAAATTTATATTCATCTCGCAGTCAGTTGTATGACCTAGTTTGATTTTTGCCTTATTCTTTTCCTTTCTGAGACTTAAAATAATACTTTTTTTCCTCCTTCTTTCTTTTTTTTAATAATGAGGATTGAATTTAGGGCCATTTGAATGCTAGGCAAGTGCTCTATCTTTGAACTACACCTATGACCCAATAATGTTATTTCTTGTTTTTCTTTTTCCCTTTTTTGAGAGGAGTAGTACTGGGCATGGAATCTAGGGCCTCACATTGGGCTATATCCCCAGCTCACTCATTGTTTACTTTTATTTTGAGACAGGGTCTTGCTAAGTTGATGAATTGCCCAAGCTGGGTATGAATTTGTAAGAGTGTTGGAACTACAGGTCTGTGTCACCAGGCCTGGCTCCAGTGGTTCTGTTTCTCATCACTGATGGCATCTGAGGCTTTGTTGACATATAAAATATATATTCCAAGCTGAGCCAGTGGCACAGGCCTGTAATCACCACATTTAGGGAGGCTGAGGCAGAAGAATCACAACTTGAGTCCAACCTGGGCGATAATGGTAATCTTATGAAACCCTCTCTCAAATTAACAATGAAAATGGGATGGGAATATGGGTCAGAGTGAAAGCCACAGTCTAGTCCTGAGTCACACACACACACACACACACACACACACAACCCACAATGTATATTCCAATTTGTATTGTTATGAAATAGATATTTGTACTCCTCGTGTTTATGTATTGAAGCAATAAACTCCAGTGGAAGATTTGAGTGTGGGAAATTTGGGAGGTAATTAGGTCATGAGGGTGGAGCCCTCGTAGTAAGATTAGTGCCCTTATAAAGACAGCAGAAAGCTTTCTCTCTCTCTGTTCTTGATATGTGAGGACACAGCAAGAAGATAGGCATTTGTAATTGGGAAGCATGTCTGCATCAGACATTGGATCTGCTGGTACCTTGGTCTTAGACTTTCCAACCTCTAAAGCTGTGCCAAATAAATCCTCATTGTATAAGCCACACAACCTGCAGTATCCTTTTACACCACCACCATCACCAGCACTAACTAACAGAATGACCCTGAAACACTGTGGGGTTTTTTTGTAGTACTAGAAATCAAACCCTGTGCCTCACATGTTATAGGCAATAGCTGCTACTGAGCCACATCCCCAGGTTTTTAAATTTTATCTTGAACAAGTGTTTACTAAATTGTCCATGCTGGACTCAAACTCATGATCCTCCTGCCTCAGGCTTCCAAGTACCTGAGATTACAGATATGCATCAAAGTGCATTATTAAAAGAATTAACCAGGCCCAATGGCACAGGTCTCTAATCCCAGCACTCTGGGAAGCTGAGGTGGGAGGCTCTCAAGTTCGAGCCTAGTCTTAGCAACTTAGCAACAACCTGTTTTGAAGTTAAAAAAGGGGGGGGGGGGCTGGGGAAGTATCTCAATATGAAGGTTCTGGGCTCAATCACCGATGCCACAGGAAAAAAAAGAATTAACAAAATCATCTGCTAACTTGAATAGAGGCTGCTTAGCACAAGACCATTGAATGAGCAATAGCAAAATATTTTAATAATAGCAGAATTTCAAAATTAATTAAAAATTACCTTCAAAACAGGCAGTACTAAGGAGTCACACTGATTATATTGAGAAAAATGGCATTTGATTTCCAGTTGCGTGGAGCTCCTTTCCTAGCATCAGCCTGTTTACTCCCATGGTTGTTACACAAAGTCCGCTTTCCCACCTCTAGTGTTAGCGGTAGATTTTTGCCAGCCTCACGTGAGTGTACATGAAGGTAGTGATGCAGGTGGATGTGTGACCACCGCTTGTAAGCCCAGCATTCTTGGGGGTTGGGGGGGGAGGTTAAACAGGAGGATTTCAAGTTCGAGCCCAACTTGAGGAGCTTAGCAAGACCCAGTCTCAAAATAAAAAGGGGTGGAGGCTGTAGTTTAACGTGTAGGCCTTGGGTTCTCTCCAACAACGACATCAAGATGCAAACTGAATTCTTTAATAGAGCTGCAGCATTGTATTCAACTTACACTGCAAATACGTGTTTCTCCTTAAACCTACAGGGTGTGTATTTACGTGGATAGATTATAAAGACACACTGCTCTCTTGGAGAGAATTAAAAGTAGGTGCTCGCTGCTCCCCAAGCCATCTGTCAGGACGTGACATCCTGATAGCAGAGTATGGCCCATGTCTGCCATCTGCTGGGACATTGTGGTAAAAGACAAATCTACTTTAGGGCCTGACCAACTTGTCCCTGTACTTTTCTCTTTTTCTTAAGAAGGGGTTTTGCTCTATAGTCCAGATTGGTCCTCAATTCACTATGGAGCTCACTCTGGCCTCAAACACATGGCAATCCTCCTGCTTCAGCCTCCCCTGTACTGGTGTTACAGGTATGTGCCACCATGCCTGGTTTATGTGGTCTTGGGGAATCGAACCTAGGACCTTGCACTTGCTAGGCAAGCTCTTTGACTGCTGAGCTATGCCCCCAGCCCCTCCCCTCTTTATATATGAGAAATTGCCTTGGGCCACATATGAAAGTATTTATATATCATAGTTAATGTACATAGGTAACAAAACTTCCCTTTTAAAAAAAACTTTTTTTTATAACGTAAAAGAAAATAGGACAGCCAGACGTGATAGTACACATCTGTAATCCCAGTCCTCTGGGAGATTGAGGCAAGAGGATGGCAAGTTTGAGCCTCGCCTGGCCAATTTAGAGACTTAATAAGATTCTGTACCAATTTTTTTGTATGTATTTTACTAGGGTTTGGATCCAGGGCCTTCACACTTAGCTACAAGTCCAGTCCATTTATTTTTTTATTTGAAATAGTCTTGCTAAGTCACTAAGGTGCACCACCAGGCCCGGCTTCTGTCTCAGTTTCTAAAATAAAAATACAAAAAGCACTGGAGTCGTGGCTTAGTGTGAAGGCCTCTGGTATAAAGAGAAGGGGGGACAAACAGTGGTGGGTGGCAGGTTGGACATGCTTATTCTGGTGAATGGTGGGTACAGCCTAGAATTTTGAAATGCGCAATATAGAACAGCCCTAAATTATTAGACAGTAAGTCAGCCAAGTGGCTGAGTATACGTGCTGGACCAGGCTGCCTGGGATGAGTTCCTAGCTCTCCTCCTTCCTAGGTGGGGATTGAACTCCTTTTCTAATCTATAGATGGGGATAGGCTAGTTCCATTGCCCATAGGGAGAAAGCCATGCTTAAGTACATGATGCACAGAAAGCCCCTGTGAGGAAGCCATGCTTAAGTACATGATGCACAGAAAGCCCCTGTGAGTGTCTCTCACAGGGTGTGACCGTTGGAGAGATTATGTCAATTTGAGGCAATCAGGAACCATGCCTGGATTAGGTGGGTGGGGAATTGAGAACCAGCCTGGATTAGAATGTGATTTGTGGGTTGGCGAATGAGGAAAGAGCACACACTCAGTTGTGGGAGACCCGACTGGGAACCCCAACTGTATAAAAGGAGGAAAGAAGAAAGATCATTCCAGCTTCTTCCTCTGGGAAAGCCCTCGCCTTGATAATTGTCTGCAGATGCTGACTTGCTGCAGATGCCGACTCGCTACTCACCGCAGATCTTCATCACAGATTCGCTACAGTCTCCACTTGCACCTGTCTGCTGATCTTCAGTAGCCCATGTTCAGGCTCCAGTCTTCACCATTGTTCTTCACACAACTGAGATCTGCAGCAGACTCTCACCAGCTGTCCTGCAGTCCCGGA
This sequence comes from Ctenodactylus gundi, assembly GCA_004027205.1. Classification (NCBI taxonomy): domain Eukaryota; kingdom Metazoa; phylum Chordata; class Mammalia; order Rodentia; family Ctenodactylidae; genus Ctenodactylus; species Ctenodactylus gundi. Next base: position 126,923 of record PVKB01002857.1, on the reverse strand, counting down.
TGGGGGTTCTACTGCTTGGCTGAACAGCCATGGGACAACCCAGCTCTCGCACGTGCAGGCTGCCATCTTGGACTATCTCTAGCCTCAGATTTGTAAGTCTTCCGAATAGATCCTTCTCGTTATAATTGCTGTAAATTCTGGCTTTTGAAAGAACCCAAACTAATACACAGGCTGAGCACCATGAGTGCCTGCATCCATAATGTTGTAAAATTTTATTCAACAAAAGCCCGCTAAGTGCAGGCACAAGTATCTCCACAAGTATCAACCCTTTTAATCCTCATAATAACTGTCTTGGGACACATAAGAGCAGAGGTGGAGGGCCAACCGCACTTGTCGGCACACACTGGGACCTGTGAGGCTGCATTTTCCAATAGGTGCTAGTAGACATCGCATATTCCTCGCTGGGACACTCGAGTGAAATGTTCGTGTCCTAAGTCGATTCCTATCAACTCTCTAAAAAGTGGTGAAGACTTTGGGGAATGGGGGTTTTTCAGCCTTTCCCCGTCCTATCCCTGGTGCACATCTGTAATCTCAGCTGTACAGGAGACTTAGGTTAAGAGGATCATAAGCTTCAGCCCAGCCTGGGCAACCTAGTGACTTAGTGAAATCCTGTCTCAAAGGAAAGAGCAACAGAAAGAAAGAAATGGGCTGGGGATGTAGCCCAGTGTGAAGGCCCTGTGTTCAATCTCCAGTCCAGGAAGAAAAAATACATGTCCAGGGGCTGGAGGAATAGCACCGCAGTTAAGAGCGTTTGTCTAGCAAGCACAAGGCTCTGAATTTGATTTGTCAGCACTACATAAACCGGGTGTGGTGAGTGCACACCTGTAATCCCAGCGCTTGGGAGGCTGAGGCAGGAGGATTGTTGTGAGTTCAAGGCTACCATGGGCTCCATAGCGAGTTCAGAACCAGCTTAAATTACGGAGAGAGATGCTGTCTCAAAAACAAAAATTCCCTTCCATGGTTCCCGAGGTGGGGTGGGGTACTGTGCATGGTTATGTGTGGATTAAGTGGAAAGCTGGAGAAATTTGCCAGAGCCCAGCCACCTTGGGTCCACCCTGGCAACCCTCAGATAGAGGTCCAGAAGCTGCGCAGCGCAGAAAGCCTGGCAACAGTCTCAGGGTTCCGCCCCTGGAGTGTAACCCCAACACGCAGACCCTGCCTGAATTTTAACCATCTCCATCCAGGTACTAGAAACCCCTGAAGACAAAATGAACGTGAGGGCGGCGTGACCGGAGATGAAACCTCAGTCCAGCTGTGTTTACACTTTAACTCTCCCACAGAGACACAGGATGGCGCGGTGGGGGATTGGACTTTATTGGGATGTTAGTGGGGGAGAACGCGGGAGGATGAGTATCAGGGGCCAACAGACACTGAGATCAAGGCGGTTGTCACCTTAAGGGGCAATAAATTAACATAAAATAAATTAAGGCGAGGGGGTCCCAAGTTAGGGCGGCAGCGGAAAAGACCTGGGGTTTTCAGAGGGATAAAATTTGGAATTGGAGAGGGGATCTAAGAATGACCTTGGCAAGACCTCCCTCCCCCATTCTAAAGCTGGGAGTTGGGTTTGGGGGGCTCCGGGAAGAAGGGAGGTCTGGGCTCAGCTGAGGGCGGGCAGGGGGCGAGCTCAAGGTCGTTCCTCCAGGAAGCGGTAGGTGGGGTTCTCATAGCCATGCCGCTGCAGCTCCCGCAGCTGCTGCTCCTCCAAGCTCAGCATGGGGTCCACCTGCAACAGAGGCCGTGATGCAGAGCTCAGTCCGGCCAGCTGCGCCTCGCCAGGTGTTCTACTTCTCACCTCCACCACTCCGTGGCTGATGGCCCCATAAGGCTTCTTCCTGCGCAGCAGCAGCATCGATAGCACAATTAAGGAGGCCCCGCCGGCTCCCATGATCAGCAGGCCCGACACGGCCTCACGGGACACACCTGTCCCCGCTGGTGCCTGCCGGAAAAGGAAATGAGGCTCGACAGGATTTTTCTTTTTTCTTTTTTTGACTAGGGTTTGAACTCAGGGCCTACACCTAGCTACTTCCTCATCCTCAGCACTTCTAATTTTTTTTTTTTTAAATTTGAGACAGCGTCTTCCTAAGTTGCTTCCAACTTGGCCATCTTCCTTCCTCAGCCTTCCAGGGGGCTCGAATTGCAGGCATGCACCCTACACTAGCTTAGCAGGGTCTTGTATGGCTTTGGGAGCTGTGCCCCAAACTCTCCCCTAGTACCCAGGCTATGCCTCCTCTTACCAGCTCATCTCTCTGAATCTCCGAGGAATGGAAAGGAAAACCCCTTGGAACAGATGCATTCGCCTGGGGAGGAAGAGGTATCATGGGACCCAGGCTTCTCCCCAGGGCCCAAGAGAGCGTCTCCCACTCTCCTCTTTCCTAGGACCCAGAAGTCCATATCTTCAGCTCCGTTTTTGCTTAAGCCAAGGACTCGAACCCAGCACCTCCCTCCCTTACACCCACGACTCTGGGCCCCTCTCATCTTGGGGCCCAGAGGTCTGCCTCACCTTTGATTCATACTGCTCCAGGGGAGATGTCTTCTCCTTCCCAGGGGATGCAGCATCTTGTTCTGTAGACCCTACCCCCAAGTAACATCTTATTCTTGAGGGTCCAGAGGGGTGCTGCCCACCTGAGAAGAGGGCCAGACTCTACCCCAAGAGCCCCAGGTTTCTTCCTGTATGGACCCTTTTCTACTCTGGGTCTAAGAGTCCATGGGATGTAGTGGCTGAAGTCTACCTGTGTGACACTCACCTTTTGGAAGGGTCACGGGGTTGTCTACTGGCAACCAGAGGGGGCGAGGCAGGTGGAGCAGTGGAGAGAAAAGGACAGCATCAAAGAAAGAATGGAGAAAAGCCCTCCTAGGAGCCCAGGGAGAAAGACCCTATAGCGACTGCCACGCCCCCTCGTCCACTCACGATGGTGGCTAAGACACCCCCAGATTCAAGGGGATTAGAAATGAGGTTGTCTGTACTTAGACTCACCATCCTTGGGATCCAGAGGCTGCATCCCACCCTTGTCCTCGCTGCTACCTCCAGGTGCAGAGGCATCCAGTTCACTGGGACCCAGGTGTTCTGAGTGGAGGAGTTCCTCTGAGGGGAACATGCAGAAAGCGGGCTGAGGTGGGAGCATAGGGACCCCGCAGCTACACTGGCGAGTGAAGGGGACCTAAATAGTAGAATGGTTGGGAGATCATATAGACAGCAGAGGCAGCCCCCAGTGTGGGGACGTGGTTGGAGACACAAAGCAGGAAGGTGAGAAGCTTCAGTTTCAAGAACGTGGCTTCCTTAGAACATTGGGAGAGTTAGGGTTAGATGTGAGACATCCGGAAGGAAGTCATAATACATCTGGAAGCTTTATGAAATCATACTTTCTGGTACGTTTATTCTTGTATAGGCCCCTCCACTTAAATCTGTTCGTTTGTTCTTTCTTTTCTTTCCTTCCTTTTTTCTTTCCTTCTTTCTTTCTCTCTGGTGAGAAAGGGTCTCACTATGTGATTCAGGCTGGTCCTGACCTCATTGTGTAGCCCAGGCTGGCCTCGAAATCACTGTAATCCTCCTGCTTCAGCTTTCTGAGTACTGGAATTATAGGCATTGTACCACTATGCCTGAGTAATTTTTATGTCGTGCTGGGGAACTGAATCAGGGCAAGTGCCCTTAGTATAAAGCTATGCCTAGCCCTGGACTCAATTTATAACTTCCTGTAATCAATAGAAAGTGAGCTCAACCCTTAAGATCTGGAAAGGCTGGGCCTATAGCCCAGTGGCAGTATTTGCTTATTATGTACAAAACACTCATTTCAATACTCATCAGTGAAAAAAAAATCTTGAAACTTCTACATCCATGATTTGAGGGTCCTGGGCCATCATGTTCAAAGTCCCTCTGTGGAGAGTCTCTGAGCCCACTTAGAGTGGGAGAGAAACTCAGTTGCAAGAGTCCTAGTCCGCACAGGGTTTCCAGCTAAAAACAGCTGCATACTTGACTTGGCAACACCACCAAGACTACCCAGCTGAAGTGAGACCAGATGGCAGAATCAAGAGCAAAGGAAAATGATTTTGTGTTGAAGCGTTAACTGCTGGAGATAGATAACTGAGCTCGACATGGCGCACAGCATAATTTTAGCATTTGGGAGGCCAAGGCAGGAGGACTGCCAAGTTCAAGGGCAGTCGAGGCCACATAACAGGTTCCAGGCTAGGCTGGACTAGGTAGATGAAATGGGGTGGAATTGACTGCACCTAAGTCTGCATTTAGAGATCCAGAATGGGGGCCATGGGTAATGGCTGAAAAGGTTCCTGAGACAGAAGGGAAGAGTCTGAGGGCCTGAGGGCCTGGGGCTAGCAGGGCACTCACGGATCTGGGGCCGGAGCTCCTGAGCCAGGTGGGGGTTCTGGTCAAGCAGCCCCAGGCTCTGATTCATTCTTTCCTGAATCACCTGAAGGTGGGTCTGCACCTGTGGGGAGTGGGTATGAAGGAGGAATTGGTCTCGGCATGGTGGAGCACATCTATAATATCGGCTGCTTGGGAGACTCAGGCAGAAAGATCGCAAGTTTGAAGCTAGGACTGCAGCTTATGGAGAACTTAGCAAGATCCTGACTCAGAATAAAGTGAAAGTACAGAGGGCTGGGATGTAGCTCAGTGGTAGAGTGCTTGCCTAGTAAGTATGAATTCCTCGGTTCAATCCTCAGTACAGAAGAAAATAATAAAGGAAATGAGAGGCTTAGGAAAGGAAGGAAGGTTCAAGGGAAAGGAGCGGTCCTTAGGGAAAGGGGGGCTTTGGTATAGAAGATAAGAAATATGGTATGGGGGGTGGGATGGGGGTCGGGTCGAAAGGAGAGAGGGGAAGGATTTGTAACTTTACCGTGATATGTATGTGTTCAAAATCCTCAAGATCTCTGTACACTTTAAGTTTTGCACTTATACGTATCAATGAAAGGGGTAAAAAGGAATATGGTATAGGGCAGGGCAGGAAATAGAGGAAGTGGGGTAGGGGCAGAGAGTAGGCTCTGCAAAACAGAAAGGCTTGAGGGGATTGCAGAAGCCAAAAGTGGCATTGGACAGCTACATAGGAATGGGGTCATCCAGGGCAAGCCTCGAAGTTCAGAGCACAGCATAAAGTATTCAGACAGGAAGAGAATCTCCAAGAAATAGACATTAGAATCTGAAGCCACAGAGAAGGGCTTTTAGGGAGAACAAGTAGGACTAGGGAGGCAGGAGGGCTGAGGGCCAGGAACAGGGTTCAAGGTACAGGAAGACAGTTCTGATAAAAGAAGTAGAAATCCAAGGGATGGGAAATGGAGCTGAGAGGCTGACAGGGGTCCTGAGGCACCGGAAGGGAGCCCAAGAGGGTGTGAGGGACAACAGAAGAGTCTAAGGGCCTGAGGTCTGGGGGCTAGCGGGGCATCTGGGAGCCAGAAGCATGTGAGCACCTGGAATCGCATTTGCTGGGCCTTCTCAGGATCCACCACAGCCACATGCTGGTAGTGTCGCAGCGTGTGCCTTTGTTCCTTCTGCTCTGCACGCAGGTAGCGTCTCAGGGCCACTAGGACGCGTTCTGCCTGTGGGAGGGACAAAGGCTGCCCAGACCCGCCCTGGCTTTTCTCTCCTCCTACTGTCTGTACCCAGAGCCCCCATACCTGAGGAGGATCCCCCTGCAATGCAGTGAGGAAACCCTCTAGGGCAGCCCGGCGCTGGTCATTGATAAGGGCAATGACTCGGGTGGCGTGGGTCTCCACCAGACGTTGCCGCTCACCAGACACCTGCTCCTCCAAGGTCTGCAGAATGGACTGGAAATGCTGGTGAGGAGTGGGAAGGAGAGACAGGTGAAAGCTTGAGTCAAAGGAGTCAGGAAGAATTGGGCTACTGGGCAGGTGAGGTGGGGCTCCAAGGGTCTGTCTTAGTCTGAGCCAGGTGGGTGGGACTAGGTCAAAGAAGACTGCCTCGAAGGGGTATTACTTGGCCAGGTAGGGTGGGGGCAGGGCTAGGCCCATCGGAGGCCAATTTGAGGATATAAATTGTCAAACTGGGTGGAAATAATCTAGGAACAGAAGGGATCAAGTTTTGTAGGGACAGCAGGGCTCTAGGCCTGGGCACGGCCAAATCATGGACTGGTGGTCCCTCAATGAGAACAGTAAGGGTGGGACTAAGGAATCAACAAGTGCAGGGTCCACATGGGGTAGCACTGCACCAAGGCAAGGCTGAAGGAGGCGGGGCCAAGTATCAGACGGCTGAGCTTCCAGAAGAAGGAGTGAGTAAATGTGAGATCAGAGGGGCACCACCAGAGTTAGAGGTGGGGCCAAATAGGCACTTGAATGCTGAGAAGAGCCCAGATGTAACTCAGGGGAGATGGGCTTGGAAGACTCCGGAGCCAGCCCTCAGAAGGAAAGTCCAGTAAAGAAAGGGCTAAACATGGAGGGGCAGGGCCAAATGGAGGGGTGGGGCCAGCAAAGGCAAAGGGAAGGGAAGTGGGAGGGAGTTGAAGTGGAAGAGGCAGGATGCGGCCTCCTGATGCCAGGCTGAGACCATGCACCCAGGTAGCAGACAAGCACGAGCAGGGCCCACTGCAGGCTGTGCTACCTCATTCAGGGCCTGCCTGTCAGCTTTAGGCAGGTTCTTAGACTGGTTGTCTGCCATGGCCCATTCACGCATCACCTGGGGAGGAAGGTGAGGAAGGGAACTTCAGGATCCATCCTGATTTACCGGTGAGTTTCCCAAACCCTCATCAAGCCTTTAGAGGATTCAGAACCGTTAAGTCCCACTGGCACTTGGGTTCCTAAGAGAGAAGACCCAGGAGGAGCTTAAAGTGGAAGTATATCACAGACCAGCGTTTCCAGAGAATCTAGTGACATCTCAGTGGGATTCCAAGGGGGTCAGAGATCCCTAGCGGTCTTAGGGAGTGGTTGAGGGCTCGGGGTTAGAAGAGGGCCTGAGCAGCCTTTAGAAGCAGTATCAATATCAATGCATTCCTCTGGAGTTTTCTGGCATTTAGGGAGCTCTGCAATGGTGAGAATGGGATCCTGGGGTCCCCAGCAGCATCACCTCATTAATCTGGCGCATCCGACGCTCCTCTAGGTCCATCTTGGCCCTCAGGAACCCCTCGTGCTCGCTGATTTCCCCAGGCATGCCGAAGTAAACATCCACACCATCTGTGGGCCTTGGGGTTGGAGTGACTACAAGACCAGGGACAGGGAGGTGGGCCTGCAGCCCACCTCCAGGTTATCTTTCCCACCTGAAGAACTGCATTTCCAAGAATGCACTGGAGACCATCATGCATCCAGGTTAGCCATAACTGCTGTCCGGCATCAAGGAAGATGTCATTGTGCATCCAGCCTGCTCTTGCAAAGCTTGGCAATCCATTGTTCCTTTTTCCAAGCTTTCATCAAACGACACTGAGGACCTACCAAATGGCTCCTCAACTTCCATGTACCCCCCAAACCACCTCTGTGTTATTCACAACCTAACACTTTCACCTGTTCATTATCCAAAGCTGCTCCAAGCTCTGCGCCTCTTTCTCACAAGTCCCCCCAAAAAGGTGCTCCTAAATGAAAGCTTCCCCAAATCACCTTTTCTCCAAGGGTGGAAAGGACTGGGGAGACAACCTTACCTTTTCCAACCACCGCAGGTGTATGGGAGCTTGGGGACAGGACTTTTTCCTCCTCTTCCTCTTCAACCTGAGGAGGCTCCACAAAGTAATCATCTACTGGCTGCAGAAAAGATTCTTCGTCATCTTCAGCCCCCACTGTTCTTCCCCCCGGAGGCCAGGACTGGGTGGAGGGGTCACTAAGGGATCAAGAGAAAATCCAGGCAGTCAGATTCTGAGCCTAGGTCCCCAGACTCCCATTACCTGCCTTGGGATAGGCATGGAAGGTGGCCTCCCACTCACCCAATAGCTGTCCCAGATGGGTCCGAGGTCACTGGAGGAGGACAGCACACATACTCCACACCTCGGAACCGATCCTCACCACAGGGCAAAAGCATGCCAGAGCCATGCAGAATGAGACCCTGGGAGCTGCAGGCCTGTGGGAAGAGTGGGCCCAGATGTCAGCACTGTGGAGTAGGAGAGTATAGACAGGAAGCCTAGATGCTTGGGTCTTAGGGGGCAGATGAATCTGGAAGCCCCAGTTTCTGGTCCTAGTAGAAAGGCTTAGGGAGAGGATTTCCTAGATCTCAGTGGAAAGAAGGGGCTTAAGGTCCAGACTCCCAGCTTTGGTGAAGGAGGACGTTAGGGACCTGGTCTCTTGGGTTCCGAGAGGCTGGCATTTGCAGGCCAGGGTCCTGACCTCTTGTGCCTCTTGACGCCTCCGAGTTAAGCTCTCACACTGATCCATGCGCTCCTGGTGCAAGAACCGGCAGCCTTCTGGAACCAGCAGGGCTTCACTCACAAATTCACCCGCTGGGAAGGAGGGACACCAGAGTGAGAGTCTCCCGTAGCCACCAGATCCACCCTCCACACAATCCAGGTATTCTATGCTCAAAGGTTTCTCTGTCCCACAGGGGATCCAGGTAGCTAGCCTTCTAATGTGGGGCCAAAAATAAGGGCTCAGATTTGCCTCTAGGACACGCCCACCTCGGTTCCCCTCCCCTTGCTGTGTGACTCACGCAGGCAGTGGAAGGGCACAACCTGGTGGTGGGGGTGGGTGCAACGGCCGCCCCGGGCACCCCCACACCAGTGTTCCATGGGGATAGCCTGTGTTGCTTGCTCCACATGTGTGATGTGCAGCTCCGGATACATCTGGGGGCACCACGAACAGACCATCAATCCACTGCCCTGCCCGTGCCTGTCACCCCCCTCCACCGCCCATATCCCTTTTCAAGGCCCTAGTCTGTTTTATTACTGGAGTTGAACCCACGGTCTTTGCACTGAGCTACAACCCTAGCCTATATTTATTTATTTTTGCAGCATCTCAGTCACTAAGTCACCAGGCTCGAGTGGAACTTGTGTTCTTCCTGCCTCAGCCTCTCATAGTGCTGGAGTGACAGGGATGTGCCACGCCACGCCTGGCTCAAGGCTCTAGTATTTGTAAGGACATCCTCCTACATCCTGCCTCTCTACAGAGCCAGCCTATGATAGACTGAAGTCCCGTGTGCCCTACGGCCACGCCTCCTGGGGCCTTCCTTCCAAATCCCTGCCACCCCTAGGCATCCCCACTTTTTCTGCCCACTGGCTTTACGAAGTCTCCTCCACCTGCCCATAAGCCCAACCCCTGCAAGCCCAGCCTCTGGTCACCCCTGCCCTCCACCAACCAGGTTCCTTCTGTATAGATCTCCTCCTTCTCCAAACCTCCCATCTTTCTGTTCAGCTTCGCTAAGTAAACGCCCCTTCTCTTTCTACTAGACCTCCTTCTCATAGCCACACCTCCTAGCTACCTGCTGGTTCACTGGGGTCCACCACTCCCCGGCCTTACTTCCTCCCGCCTGTACTTCGGCCACTGTCATTCATACCCGCACTCTTACTAAGCCCACCACAGACGTCCCCCACCCCCGAATTATTCTTTTCCACCACAGATTTCTAGATTCTGTTTCTTCACTCTGTCTCCCTTAGATGGCATCTCTGGCAGTTCTCCCCTCTCCCGACGGTTCCTCAAAGCACATCCGAGGCTTGGCCTTTCGTGGGCCAGGCTGCCTAGCTTGCTCTCGGCTCCGTTCCCGTCCCCGCGTCTCCCCGACCTGCCTTTTCCGAGGCTGGTGTGTCAGGCACGCCCCACCTTGGACCGGCGTTCCCGCTGGCCACGCCCCTCCCCGGAGATCCCACCCACCTGTCTGCAGTACTCCAGCACTCGCTGGGGGTCTCGGAGGCAGCGTGTGGAGCGCTGCTGGTCGGGCTCCCAGCGGCCGGTGCGCAGGTCCCGGTGAAGGGTGAGGCGCCCGCATAGTCCAGCCACTTGGGCCGATCCCGGAGCCTGGGAGTGGAGGCAGAAGGGCAGTGAAGAAAGATTGGGGGGGACCACAGATCCCTAGATCTTTGCTCCCTGAGACGCAGATATTCAGACCCCTAGCTCTAGTCCCCTCCTCGAAGCCGCCGCACCCGCCTCGGTGGAAGCACCGTTCCCTGGGAAACAGCTCCCTAGGGCGAGGGCGCCCCGGCTCTCCTGTTGTTATGGCAACCCAGGTCCCCCGGGTTCCTCGAGGCCCAGTTGCCGCGGAGACAGGCTCCGCCCCCACCCCGTCCCACCGCGCTGGGGGCCGAAGGGGTTAATCCTGGATCGTGGGGGAGGAGGCCAGAAGAACCCAGGCGCTCCGGCCCCTCCTCCCGCGTCCCCAGCCCAGGCTTCCCGCTGCGGGGGTGCAAAGGCGACCAGGCCTGGCTTCCCTGCAGGCTGGCTGGGCCACCAGGCCCTTGAGGAGTGGACAGCCCAGCCGGGTTGGGGGTAGTGCTGGGGAGCCTGGGCTCCCGGGCCCTGAGAGCCTGTGGGGACCCCCATTTTGGTCGAAAGGATGCAAGGGGTCGGGATTCTTGGATCCTAGGGCCTGGCTGCCTGGCGGGTCCTATGTGCAGGTGGGAAGGGTTGAGGCCTAGTCGTCTAGGGTGATAGGGTCTGGATGGGTGCGCTGGACTTCTGGGTGCAGGGCCGCGGGTGGGAGGGGGCTGAGTGGAGACGACGCGAGAGCTGGGGTCTGCGATCACGCGATCGTGAATGCCGAGCGGTGCGCGGGGCGCCGGGGGGCGGCTCACCCAGCCGAGAAAGACTGACCCGTCCAGGTCCGGGGCCCGGTCCCGCCCCCGCCCCCCACCCCAGGACCCGGCCCGGCCTCACCTCGGCCGCGCCGGGGCTCCCCCCGGCCAGGCTCCCGACGGCGAGCTGCGCGCGCAGAAACAGAAGCGACAGCGGCAGCAGCAGAGGCAGCGGCGGCGCGCCCCGGCGGCGGCCCGGACCGCGAGCTGCGGCGCTGGCGGGCCCCATGTCCCCGCACTCGCGCCCTCGCGTTCCCCGCGCTCCCGCCCGGCCCGGCCCGGCCCGGCCCGGCCCCAGCGGTGACAGGCGCTCCCAGCGCCGCCGCCTCCCGCCGCCCCCGGGCTGCGCCGGCGCCGCCAGCCCGCCCCGCCCCGCGCCGGCCCCGCCCTCCCGGCCGGGACAATAGCGCGGCGGCCCCGCCCCCGGGGCCCGCGCCTCCCGCCGCCCGCAGAGGGTTTGGATTCGGAGTCCCCCCGAGGAGTCTCACGCCCGCCCGCCCCTCTCCTCCGTAGCCCCAGACGCCGTCCTTGGTTCTGTCCTCCTCCGGGGGCGGCATCGGAGAACCCTCCTGCAGTCCAAACAAACAAAACAACAAGCCTCCCTTGGGGTCCCAGGGATACAGGATGCCAAAATTTCTTCAATGAAAACCACGGCAGTTGAGACCTAGACCCCTTTTTGCTCAGGTCGAGCAGTCTGGTTCCAGTCCGCGCTGAAAGCCTACGCCTTTTTTCGTGAAGAGCGATCAGTCAGCCAGTCACCCACACCATACCCACTGAAGACCCAGCGCCTCAGAACAAAGGTCTGGTCCTCATCCTAAGGACCAAGGGACTCCCGTTTCCCACCTCAGCTCTGCTTCCCACCTACCCATCAGGACTCACCGCTTTGTCTTCTCAAATGCGAGTGTGGAATTCTGTTTTCCCTAGCCGTCAGGGGCAGCTTGCTATGTATGCATCTGTGTGGACTACTGTGAGTGTCTCGGAGGCCCATGTGCGAGTCTATATCTGTTTCTGTTCGCAACTGTGTGTGTGTTTGTGTATATATTAGAAGAGCCTAGAGTGCTAAGCAAGTAGCAAGGGGCAGAGATTATGGCTCAGGGTTTTGTTCCTACGTCACTTTATAGGCTAGGGTAGAAAGAGGACTTTGGGACAGGGCTGATAGACCTCTTTCTTGAGGAAAAATAACACCAGAAAAATCTACAAGACTTATTTGCTCCTCTGGCTTAAAAAAAAAAAAACTAAACGTACATATTCTTATCCCCAGAGTCTCCGTTACCCCCACAATGATAGTTATCAATGCTGTCCCCACTCCTTGCATCCAGTTCTTTGAGCCGTTAAGGAAAGTAGGTGGAATCAAGGTGGTGGCCATCTTGGGTACCCAGGGAACGAATGTCCATTTTGGCTGCACTTCCATTGGCCAAACAAACATGCCCCTGATGGAGAGCTGGGACAGGGTAGGGCAGGTCATGCCTTCCTATTGGTCTGCCTTGTATTCCTGTTCTTCTCTACACAGGAGGTCATCTTGTTCTCTCTGTGGTTGGAAATGACTTCCGTCTCTGCCCCAGACTCCCGCCCACTTCTGACCTCGCCCCGCGCATAGGGCCTGTCAGTCATCTTGCATATTTTTTACACAGGAAAAGAGACGGGCACACAGCTATATTGCTCCCACATGGGGCATCCCCTTTGGTGGAAATGACTACATATAAATGCCTCTGACAATCGTAATGCTCTTTCCTGCCCTCCGTGGTGAATCTTGGAGGTAAGGCTGTCAACTTGTTCTGGCTCCTCAGAAATCAAGACATCCCATTACAGCAAGTTGAAGATTTCGAGACCCTTTAGTTGGAAAGATGTCACACATGAGTCTGGAGTCGTGTGTGGCTGGGTGTAGGGAAGGCAGCATATGGGAAGGGAGGCATCCCAGAGGTCAGATCCGGGGATCCAAAGGATGTGGGTTTGATGTAGCTGGTGAACGCTCGAGGGTGAGGTGTGGTGAGGTAACCTGCCCGGGCTCTATACAGTCTGCATGGGGATACCGTGTCCAGGTGGGGGTTGAAGTCATAGAAGGTAGGAGTCCCTGGAAGTCCAAGTGGGGAGTGGGGTGGCAGGAAGAGGCCTCCTCCAGGAGCTTCTCCAAGGCTTAAGCTCACACTGACCCCTCGCACCTTGTAGTAACCATTGGTTGGGTCCTGAGGGGACAAAAGGGGCTTGGTGAGGTATGTGAGGATACACATAGGGATAGAGCCAGACCTAGAGAAACAGATGGAAACAGAACCAGAGACCCAGAGACAGAGACAGACACTGGCAGACAAAGAAAGATACAAAATACAGCCACTCAATAAATGCATGGAAAAAAAAGTCCAACCTATTTAGCCATTAGGGAAATGTAAATCAAAACAACACTGAGATTCCATCTTACCCCATTCTCAGAAACTCAAAAAACAACAAAGGCTGGAGAGTTTGTGGGGGAAAAGGAACTGTTCTACATTGTCGGTGGGACTGTAAACTCATGTGATTGTGGAAGTCAGTGTGGAGATTCCTCAAAAAATTGAAAACAGATATCCCATTTGACCCAGCTGTACCTCCTCTGAGCATCTTCCTACAAGAGCTAAAGAACGATTTATATCAGATAAAAGTGATACACACATGTCCATGTTTATTGCAGCAGTGCTCATAATAGCTAAATCTTGGAAGCAGCTGATATGTCTATCAACAGATGAAAGAATAAAGAAGATGTGGTACGCATCCACAATGGAGTACTATACTATCATAAAGATGAATGTGAGTCATTTGTAGGGAAATGGATATACCTTGAGACCATTATGCTCGGTGGAACGAATCAGAGAGAGTTAAACATCGCATGGGTTTCTCTAACACGAGAAACTCAAAGTATAAATAAGTAAAGAGAAGATAAAAGAGTGGTAGTAGGAAACAAGGAGGTAGTTTTTGTGGAAAGGAAAAAGGGATGTTGGAAGGAAGGTGGGGAAGAAAGGGCAAGTAAAAACAAGATGTATTGAATACAAGAGTATGTATTGCGAATACATACTAATAAAAAGAATAATTTGGGGGGGGGAAGAAAAAACAGCCACAAAAGAGAAAGGAACAGGAGGATAAAGACAGACAGAGAGGAAGACAGAGCCAGAGGGATGTAGGCCTGCTGAGGGGACAGGATGCAGTGAGCAGGAACTTATCCATCTGCCCACCAGCCCCTAGCTTTGACTCCATGCTATGCCCAGTGCCACGGATGGACACTGGTTATCATGATGTCCCCATGGAGATCTCAGACTGACAGGGAAATGACAGATCCTCAGATAGAGCCCAGAGGGGTCAGAGGAGTCACAGGAAAGCACAGGAATTGACTGGGGTTGTGATGGGGGAACCTTCGGCACAGCAGTCCTGCGGTGACAGAGAAGCCCAGGTCAGAGTGGTTGTGACAGTGACGGGAAGAACACTGGAAGAATAACCAGGCTGTGGTGGGCAGAACATGGGCGCCCAAGACAAGCAATGTCTGGGCTGTGTCTGGAGGAATAAAGGGGCACTAGATAGCTATGAGAAAGGAGGGTGAGGGGGTTTCAGGCCAAGTGTTAAGTGCAGAGGATGAAGAGGGGCTGGAGTCAATGGGGTTGTAATGGGATGGGTCCTCAAAGGAGCAGCAGGTTTGGAGAGACATGGAGCCAGTGCTGACCTTCCACGGGAGCACAGGCAACCAAGAAAAGACACCCCGGAGGTCTGACACAGGACTGTAATGGGGAGAGAAAGCCTGTTCAGGGCCTTAAGCTGGAAACCAAAACTGGAACAGATGCAGGTGTTATCAACAGATACTGCGAACTGGATGAGATGGCCCAGGAGGCAGGAGGAGGGACAGGTCCCACTACTATGGGCAAGAGAAGGCAACATTCACCTTGGTCTCCAGAGCATCTTTCTCATCCAGAACCAGGTCACTGTGGTCAGTGTGTATGATGGGACCCTGTGTAGGAAACACAGTGTGAGGGAATGATCAGAGGATCCTCCCGCCTCAGCATCAGCCCCAAAGGATTTCCAATCTGGTAGTGAAGGCCAGGAAGAATGTGCACTTGGGAACACCTGGGGTCTGCACCCAGGAAACAAGAGGGCCTAGGGAATCAGTAGGTCGGGGCATATGTGGACTTGAAGGACACTGGGTCCACACTCACTAGTAGATCTATGGTAACATTTAAGTTTGGGGGCTTGGTTGGACGATGGTATTATTGGTAGCACAGGCGGGTCTGGAGATCCTGGCATCTTACCCGGTCCTCACTGCTGCCTGTCTCTTCTTCCCCAGGACCCCTCGAACTAGAGCCATCGCCGCTTCCTGGGGTCTGCAACAGGTTATTTTGCCTGGAGAAAGAGGCTGAGGCCAGGACCAGGAAGGAAGAAGTAAAGTGAGCGTGCTCATAGTTTATGGAGACCAATAAACAAGAAGAGAGAGAACTGGACAGGCTGGGTGGGGAGTATTGGAACTAATAGGAGCCCTGGTCCACAGAGCACAGGGATGACCCTGAGGAGACCGATTTAAGGACTGAGAAACTCAGCCTGAAGGTGAGCCACAGGCCTGTGCAGAGCTGGGGACTGGTCTGGGACCAGGTCCGGAGGCCAGCAATCAGCAGTCAGGATATGTGAAGGGTTGGAGGGATCTGAGGCAGAACTCAGGTACTGACCCTTGCTGTGACGCCAGCAACAGAGGGCCACCCCAATGATGACCATGAGGAGAGTCGTGGCTGCAGCAGCTGCCCCGGCGACAATCCTTACAGTGGGAAGCAAGTCTACAGGGAGAAAGGGTGTCCTGAGAAGGCTGAGGGACCACAGGGAACTAAGACCCAGAGCTTGGCTCTGGGGTCTCTGAGCTACAACATAACTAACTCTGGGGATCCCTAAGGTTTGTAGTTCCCTAGTTTGGGATTTAAGGGCCTATAAAATTGGAAATCCACAAATTTAAGAGTATGTGAGTCTAAACTCCCTGGCTTTAGGGGGTTTTAGAGCTTAAGGATTTTTTTTTTTTTTGCAATTTCCCATATCTATAGGTTAGAATATTGTGTTTAAGAAGTTTTTGTTTATTTGTTTGGGTGCTGCTCTGTAGCTCAGGCTGGTCCTGAGCTCACTAAGGAGCCCAGGCTGTCCTTGAACTCACAGCAATCCTCCTGTCTCAGCCTCCCAAGTCCTGGGATTACAGGTGTGTGCCATCATGCCTGGCTTACATGGTGCTGGGGAATCAAACTCAGGTACTCAGCACTTGACTTAGCACTTGCTAGGCAAGCACTTTAACAGCTGAGCCATTCCTTCAGCCCCTGAGAGAATTTATTGTGTTAAGGTCTTGAGATTCAATGAATCCATAGTTTTGAAGTTTCTAAAGTTTGGGGTCTCTGCATTTGATGGCCTTATTGTTTGGAACCCTCAAGCTAGGGATCCTTGCATGGGAGGGTTTGGAATTCACCGATTTGGGATAGTTGGGCCAGTGTCTCACCTCTACGGCCTACACGGACTCGAGTGCCTCCCTCACCCAGACGGTTCCGGGCACTACAGTTGAAGTCCCTGCTGAAGTCAGACTCCTGGGTCCCCGAAATATGCAGCACAGAGATCAGCCCTGGAACCTGTCCCCTGTGATCCTCTGGCGCTGGATATGTCTCTACCAGAAACCTGCCTCTTGAGCCTGCCTCCAGGAAGCCCTCATCCCAAGACCAGACCTAGAGGCACACATGAAGGAATAAACAAACAAACAAACAAAAAAGAAGAGATCAGCTGAGGAGGCTAAGGAGGGAGGGAAGAGCAGGGAGGATATGGGCAAGTTAGAGAAAGATCTTAGCCAGGGGCTGGAGGAATAGTACAGTGGTTAGAGTGCTTGCCCAACATGCACCAAGCCCCGAGTTCGATTCCCCAGAACCACATAGACTGGGCAAAATGGCTCACGCCTGTAATTCCAGCACTCAGGAGGCTGAGAGCGGAGGATTGCCATGTGTTAGAAGTCTGGGCTATATAATGAGTTCAAGACAAGCTCTGAATCGCACAGAACAAGAACCTGTCTCAAAAAAAATCCAGCCGTTTCAAGGGTCAGGGTGGGAGGTCTGGGATTATGTCTGGGTAGGTCAGGTTAGGGGGGTCCTTTTCCTTACCACAGCTTCTGGAGCAGGGGAGGCGAATACCAGGCACTGGAGGCGGGCCGGGCCCCTCAGGAAGGCGGATGCAGAATGCAGGGCGATCACTACTGGGGGAGCTGGAACAGACATAGAGGACTAATGAGGAAGGGCTCGCTTCCTCTGCTCACCTAACCCCCAGGCCACACTGTCGGCTGTCCCCTGAGCCTGTTCTTCAGGAACAGGTGCGACTCCATCCCTCGGCACGGCCATCTGTAAGAGTCTTTCCAGGGGAAGCCCGCTCCAGTTAGACCTGCTCCTTCTGCCCACACTGTCTTGCGACCCTCTGGTCCACTAGGAAGTCCCGCCTTCTCACCGTTCACAGTCAGCCTAGCCTCTGCTACAGCGCCTCCAAGATCCGAGCTCCCAGGCTCAGCCCTGCACACGTAGTCTCCAGCGTCCTCGGGTACCACCGACGGAAGTCGTAGCGTGGGCCCCGAGCTCAACACCTGGGATAGGAGAGAGGTCTCAAGAGCCACACTTTGCGAAGAGACCTGATCCACCGCCAGCTACCGCTGCAGTGCCCAGATGGGGCTTCACCTGCGCGCCACCGCGGCGGGTCCAGGTGACTCGGGGGGGCGGGTTCCCACGCCAGGCACAGCTGAAGGCGGCTTCCTCCCCTACATCCACCGACATGGGCTCTGGCTTTGCCAGCAGAATCGGCCCAACTGAAGAAGGAAGAGAGGGCAGAAGGCGGCGACCCCAGGTCAGCCTCTCCACCAAAAACAAAACAAAACAAAACAAAAAACTTTCAAAGGCTCAGATATAGTCCCCAGTCCACAACACCCCTCCCAGTGATTGTCCACGCCCGCAGGCCCCGACCTTCCCCACTTCCGCACTTGGCACTGACTGGCACAGCCAAACCCCACCTACGTGTTGGGGGGGGGGGGGCGGGGGGCGGGAGAGATGAACCCTGAGCCTTCGCCCTAAGCTACAACCCCAGCCATTTTCTAAATTTTTGAGACAGCGTCTCGCTAAGTTGTTAAGTTGCCCAAGTGGGCTCAAACTTCCGATCCTCCTGCCCCATCCTCCTCCCAGGGCGCTGGGGCCCCAGGCGCCTCCGGGTCCTGGGCCCCCCCTCTACGGCCCGCCGCAGCCACGGCCCCACTTTGGCCACACCCACGACCCCGCCCCGACTCACAGAGCACGTCCAGCGCGGTGCTGCGGTTGGCGCTACCCACGGCGTTGCTGACCTCGCAGGACACCGGCTCAACCAGGAAAGAGGCGTCTGCCACAATCTCCAGCCTTGGCCCCCGGGCCCCGAGCACCGGGAAGCCCCCCTTCGCCCACCTGCGGAGGTAGTGGTGCTGTTGATGTTGTCCCAGCCCTCCTCAAAACACATGCTTCCTGCCAGAGAGGGGTAGGCTACACCCTCACCTGTAGCCGGTGACCGGAGGCTGTGCTGTGGCCTGACACAGGAAAGTGACTTTCTCTCCCTCCTGAACAGTCTGTGGCTCAGCAGAGAGAGTCACCACTGGGGGGTCTATGAGGGCAAGACACCTGTTAGCTGTCAAGGACCCCCCCCATGTGCCATCTTAAGGTCCTGTCCTGCTCTAGCAGAGCCAAGAGTCCAGGCCCTGGCTTCCTCTTATCTCCGGGACTCCAGGTCCACAACTCCTTATTCCTCAAGCCCAGGACTGCAGGACCCCCACCCCCACCCCACTTCCCCAGGGCCAGCTGCACTCACACTGCAGGCTCAGTGTGACAGCTGTGTCCCTCCCTGTGGGCAGAGCCTGGCTCCGGGCTCGGCAGATCAACGTAGCGCCATCGTCATTGCTGGAAGGGGTCAGGAACAAGGTGCTCTCCACTGACTCAGTGGTCCCTCTTTTCAGCAGGGTCTGAAGGATATGGGCAACAAACAATATGGGCTTCGTATATCCCTTATATGTGGTAGTGCTTACTATGTCAGGCATGCTTCTAGGCATTTATAAGTATTTATTCACTCCTATAAGACGATACTGCAACTATCCCCACTGTACAGATAAGGAAACTGAGGAGCAGAGAGTTTAAATAACATATTAAAGATCAGACAATGAGCAAGTGGCTGAACCAGGATTTGAACCTGAGTAGTCTGGCCAAAAGCCCTCACCCCAGTCACATTCCAAGAGGCTCCACCCTTGAGAGCTTCTGTGTTCTTCCCCTCTGGATAAGCCAGTGGATAGGCAAGGGCTAGCAAAGGGATCTGGACCTGACCTGGTGCAAGGTGGCCCCATCCAGTCGGACTCCATCTCGGAACCACAGCAGCTCAGGGATGGGTCGGGCATCCCCTTGGCTCCTACAGGTCAGGTTCGCAGGAATGCCAGCAACCAGGGACACCGAGGGGCCACCCAGCACCTGGGGGGGTTCTGGTGGCACTGCATGGTAGATCTTGGGTCAGAATTGGATTCTGGACTGAGAGATGTGACCTTCTCAACTCCAACCCACCACCCTCGTGGGTACCCTGGATTCTGATACTTCCAGCTGGTGGTGGCTGGCCTGCCCCCTCCCCAGGTTCCCAAGGGACAAGAGGACTGTGTTTTCACCCAGCACGTGCAGTTGGGCTGGTCTTGATCGGAGGCCTGCTTGTGTAGCCTGGCATTCGTATGATGCTTCATCCTCTAGTTCCACAGGCCTAATGTGAAGGTCATGTTGGCCACTGGCTGCATTCCCAGAGATCCAGTACCGGGACCATCCTGGAGTCAAAGAAGAGGCAGACCCAATATGGTTCTGAGTTCCTGACCTCAGGCCTCCATCTCCAGACACCCCACACCATAAAACTGGCATACACATTCTATGGGGAAACACTATTTAAAGGAATATCCTGGCCTGGCCATGTTGGCACATGCCTGTAATCCTAGCATTCTGGGAGACTGAGGCAGAAGGACTGCAAATTGGAGCCCGGTATGGGCAATTTAGTGCCACAGTGAGGCCCCGTCAGAAAAATATAAAAGGCTGGGGATGTAGCTCAGAGTGTAGCATGCCCCTGGTCCAGAGAGAATGACTGCCTTCCAGTACAGAGCCACTGTAAATTTGATTAAGTCAAAAGGAAAATAAAAAAATACTTGCCATAATGTTAGATTAAATACTATTTCTGAGATCTGAGCTACAATAGGGGAAGGTATAAAGGCCATTTCTGGAAACTAGTAATAATCTAATTATTGGTTACATGGTTGTTTAATAATTATGTGGAAGATTGTCTGCTTATGTTTATTGCATTTATATAAGATTTTTTTTAAATCAAAAGAAAGGCTGGGGGAATAGCTTAGCTGTCAAAGTGCCTGGCAAGCACAAAGTCCTGGGTTCAATTCCCCCAGCAACACTTAAAAGGGTATGGCAGTACATGCCTGTAATCCTAGTATGGGGGAGGCTGAGACAGGAGGATTAACATGTGTTCAAGGCCAGTCTGGGGAACATACTGGAGGATCAGCCTGAACAGAACAAGACCCCGTCTCTAAATAATTAAACAAATAACTACCAAACTTTATGGGTCACGCCCCAAAGGAAGAGTTCAAAACTCCGAAGGTCTAAATGTGGACCTTAGCTCAACAGTTTCCCAAAGTTGAAAATGTCACAAGAAAAACTCCAGATGCAGCCCACCTGCAGATACAGCAGCCCCTGAGCAAAGGTCAGTCTCACCTGGCAAGTCCCTTTCGCCGCCGAGAGCCAGCCCATCTTTAGTCCACTGAACAAGCCCCCTGTACGCGCCCAGGGCGCAGGGCAGCCGCGCTTCCTCCCCCCGCAGCACCACCAGATCCTCCGGCTGTTGCAGGAAATGGGGGGACAGACCTAGGAGGACAGGGCAGCAGAGCTGAGCTTTGTACATTCGCGAACTCCTGTATTCAGAACCCGGGAGTCCAGTCCCACCCCATCCCCTTGGACTCCGAAGCCAGGCGTCCAGAGAGCTCTTTCCTGCACCCAGGAGTCCGAGTCCTCAAAGCGGCAGTCGGCAAACAATATTCGTCCGCTCCCCACTCGGGTACCTGCACGCCCTCGGAAGCAGAAGAGGAGGAGCAGGAGGAGGGCGGGGACCAGCATCCTGAGAGTGTGTCCCCCTAGGTCCGCGAGGCTCGGGGCTGCGCTTCCTTCTTCCTGGGCATGTGCACCCTCTCAACACCCTGGACTGGAACGCTCTTCCGACCCCACTTGGCGCGCAGTGGCTGGAGGCCCCTGCCACTAGCCTGGAGTCCCCCACGTCTGCTCATCGGCAGGCTCTGCCGGCTCCGCGCCCGCAGCCCGTGGGAGACCCTGGGAGGCCCCGCCCCCGCCCGCCTCACGGGAGACCCGCCCTCTTCCCATTGAGAAAGTCGCGGGGCCCGGATGCCGCTGAATGGGGGCACGCGGGCGGGGCCCCCGGCGGGTGGGCGTCCGAGCGCCTTTGAGCTCTGGGAGCCGGAACAGCTGGGTCCACGGAGGGGTCCTGCCTGGATTGGACACCTGCGTCCTGCAGGGCCGGAGGGGGGCCCGAGGTGGGAGGAGGGAAGCAGGGAGTGGAATAAAGTTGCTCAGCCCAGGTCCCGGAGGGACAGCGCGGAGTGGAAACCGAGCTATAAATGGGAGTCCCGGGGGCCTCTCCAATTTCCGCGCCCTGGGGAGGCGGGGCCCAGGACTCGCTCTGGTTTGCGGGTCAGGGACAGGGCACCCGGTGCTGGGGTGCAACTGGAACGCCACAGAAAGGCAACCTCAGCCCCCGACATCTTGAAACTCCTCGAAGTACTCTCTGTTGCCTTGTTACCACTGCAAACGGTAGCAGACCCAGGAATTCAGGCCCCCAGCCCGTTCTTTCCCAGGACCCCGCAGTCCGGGCCCAGACCCTTTCCCGACTCGGCCAGCCGGGCCCCTCCGCCTCGGTTGCCCGGCGACGGCTGAGAGACCGCAGTACCCCGGCTCCCGGAGGTTGGGAACCGCGCAGCTTGTCCTGACGGCTGCAGGCCGCCCAGCTGGGGCGTTCCCACGCTGCGCAACTGGCCAAGCAGGTGGGGGGACCCGAACCCACCGAAGGGGCTGGGAGACTGGACAGCGAGGACCCGAGCCTGACATTTCTTGGACCTGGGTGATTGAAGGTTCCCACTCGGGTCTCGGTTGTTCCTGGGCTCAGGCTCCTGGGTTCCCTGTGTGGCAGGTTTTGAAATTTGAAGGTTGGAGGGAACTGGTTATTCAGATCTCTGCTGAGACGCTTACAGCCTGAACCCCAGATGCCTTGAAGCCCGCAGCATCCTGCTGGGCCAGGGTCAGAATATCTGGTTTTAAGTCTTAGAGCCAGTTGATTTAACCACCAATCTCTTTCCTGCCCCCACACGGACCCAGGAGGATTTGAAAACTCAACAGAGTGAACATCTGTCCCAAGTCCTGCGTGTGCCAGGAGGAGGCTGGCGGATTGCAGACTTGAACCTCTGGGTCCTTGGAGAGAGCCACTGGGGGTCTCAACGGCTGGGGCTGAGCTCGGGTCCTGGGGAACCAATTTCTAGTTCTGGGGGCTCAACTCCTGCTTCTGGGCTGTGGATCTAGCAGTGCTTGGATTTTGAGGTGTGGTGGGCCTAGGGTCTAGGACTCCTGAGTCTTGGGCACGAAATCAGGTGATGAGCCTGTTTTTCCAGACACCTGCGCTGCTTCCCCTTCCTGGCTCTCTGGGGCCACGGGCATGGAAAAATGGAAAGCAGAGATCCCAGGAGCATACAGAGAAGGAAAACAGCCAAGGTGGAGGGTAGAAGATTTGTGCTAACTAAAGGTCCCTGCAACTGACAGCTCTACACCCTGGCCTCAAGGGGCACCATCTGGTGAGGGTCCCATGACCGGCCCCCCAGGTCCAGGATTAGGGGCGTTTGGCAAAGGGATGTGGGAGGTGAGAGCAGGCAGTCCAGGGTGGAGCTTGCAGGGGTGAGGGCCAGAGGCCTCATCTAGTTCCTGGAGGGGGGGCAGGAAGCTGGGGGGCGGGGGGAGGGCGCAGGGAGCCGGGAGAAGAGGAACAGTTGCCATTCCCGTAGGAGATAAGCGGGCAGAAGGCGCTTAGCCCGCGCGGGAGCCTGAGCCCACGGGGGTGGGGAGGCCAGACCAGGCAGCATATGGTTACAAAATGCAGAGATGTGAGAATCAGGACTCAGGGCTAGAGACACTGATGAGGAGGCAGCGGCAGAGGCTCACTGAGAAATATTTATTGAGCTCCTGGTGTGCGAGAGACCGAGCGCTGGGTAGCAGGAGTGATCAAGATGAGGACAGAGATGGGGAGACTGAAAAACAGACAGGCATCTGCACAGGCGCACAGAAATAAAGACTGCCTGAGATTTGATCATTAACTGAATGAGGAGAGGAAGGGAGGGAAGGAGGAAGGGAGAGAGAGGGATCTCAGAAATGAGGAGAGATGATCTGGATGGATAGAGAGCGAAGACACAGAGGGCAGAAAGGGAGAAGCAGGAAAGGTGGCGAGACCTGGAGACAGGTAGGCTCATGGGGTCGGTGGCAAACGGCACTCACGGTGGAAGCTGGCCAGCTTGAGCTCAGTCCTCCACTCCCACCTCTCCGAATGCCCCACACTCAGACTGAAGAAACTCTTACACACTCCACTCTCACCGTGTGACCACTCATGTGCGCACTCACAGGCACATGCCATGCCAACAGTTGTACTTCTCTCCTACAATCTCCCAGGTTCACACACATTTTGTCACACACTCTCCAGTAAAGATCTCTGAAGTGGCTGAGGGGCTGATGTCTTATAAAGGAAGGAAGGGACTTGCCAAGGTCACACATCAAGGCAGAGAAGAGCTAGGTGGTCTTTCGAGCCTGCATGGGCCACAGCTCTCTATTCTCCATGTTCTCCCAGGCCCTTGGGGTCATGGGGGAGGCACCAAGGAATGTGCCTGGCATGTGCTGACGGGGGATTTCACGCTGCTGAGCAGATGCTGGAGCTCGAAACTTGGGAGGGACCTGGGGGAGCAGCAGTGTGAGGGGAGGACGCTGGGTGCAAGGACTGGCTCAGCACTGCCACCATCACAGCAGCCTCTTGTCTCTCCTGAGCTCATGGGGCTCCTGGACTCCGAGCAGAAGGTCCAGGGTGAGGGTCAGCAGGGCCAGAGGTAGCGGGAGAGAAAAAGAAAAGGCAGAGCCTGTTGAAGGGGGAATAAAAGCTGAGAGAGTGAGTCCAGAGGTGGGGCGGGAACTCAGCCTCAGACAGAAAGAGGAGATTCAAAGAGGGAGAGCAGGACAAAAATAAGAAATTCCTGGAGAGAGGAAAACAGAAAGAAAGTCAGGAAAAGAGAGACAAGAAAAGCAGGAGACAGAGACACAGAGAAGGACCCAGGGACAGAGAGCAGCAGGCCCGAGTGGCAGGCAACGGACACCACCGTCTCAGGACTTGGGATGACTCCCATCAGGGCTCCCCTGCTGTTCATGGGGCTGCTGACCACAGGTGAGTGCAACCCTGGCTTTCCCCCTGTGTGCCCAGTGCCCAGTGGCTCCTGTTTCCCACCCTTGGTTCCTACACAGATCCTCTGCCCCTTCTTGCTGACCCCCTGGTGTCCCCAGGTCTGGCCCACTTGCCAGTCCCAGCCCCAGCCCGTCGTGGCTTCTGGGCCCTGCCTGAAAACGTGACAGCCATCGAGGGAGCCACGGTGGAGCTGTGGTGTGGTGTCAACGCGCCTGGTAGTGTGGTACAGTGGGCCAAGGATGGCCTGCTTCTCGGCCCCAACCGAGGGATCCCAGGCTTCCCGAGGTACCGCCTGGAAGGAGATCCTGCTAGAGGTAAGGGAACACAGCTTGGAACTCTACGCCACCAGCAAAGGCTGTAGCCCTGACTGTGAGGACCCCACCTGCAGGCGAATTCCATCTGCACATTGAAATGTGTGACCTCAGTGATGACGCCGAGTACGAGTGCCAGGTCGGCCGCTCAGAGACAGGCCCCGAGCTCGTGTCTCCCACAGTGATCCTCTCCATCCTGGGTATGGCTGAGAGATTCATCTCCTGAGCAAGACTTAGCTGCAGTCCTCATATCCTGCACGGTAGCAGAGGCTTACCCCAAACCGTTTCTCACCAGTCCCCCCCAAGGTGCTTCAATTGACTCCAGAAGCAGGGACAACTGTCACCTGGGTAGCAGGACAGGAGTATGAGGTCAGCTGTGTGTCTGGGGATGCGAAGCCAGCACCTGACCTTATCTTCCTCCAGAGTGAGTGTGCATGAACTGGAGGGAGCAGTGGGGAGTGTATGCTCCTGCCCTGGGGCCCAGAAAATATGTCACCCATGAGAAAGGGGTGGGGGTGTGTGGAAGAGGTGATATGGAGGCCTGTACGGGATTTGCTAGGTAGGAGACAACATCCAGGGAGATGCATCCAGGTGGACACAGGGCTGGTGTCTGGAGCCTGGGAGTGACTGAGGCTCCGCAAAATTATGGGGATCAATGGCAGCACAGAAATGAGAAGCAGAGACAAGGGTGGAGCCGGGGCGGGGGACGAGGGGAGTAAGACACAACCCCACGCAGGGAGGAGGGGAATGGAGAGACACAAGATCCTACGCTGAGGACTTGATATTCAAGGAGTCCTGTATAGATAGAGGCGTTGGATGAGGCACCGAGGAGGAAGGGGTATCATGTCCAGCCTAGGGCTTCCAAGCCATGCTTCCCAGAATCTACCTGTGGGTGGGGCTGGGGGAATCCAGTACCTCTCCAGTCCTTTTGTTGCTCAAAGGTGGACAAAAAATATCTGGTGTCTCTGCCAATGTGAACGAGGGCTCTCAGGAGAAACTCTTCACCACAGAGGCCATGGCCAGGTACGCAGCTTGGGGACATCCTCCCCCTAGCCCTGACCCCCAGATGTCCCTATAAGAGCCTTTTTACCCAAGAATTCAAGCACAGAAACTTGGGTCAGATATGAATATCTGGGGCCTAATGCTTTTTTTTGGGGGGGGACCCAATTCCTCATCTGGATTTCCCAGTTATATAAAACAAAAAGATTTGGGCCTGTATGGCCCTCTGAGGCCCCACTGCTTACCGCTGAAGCCCCAAAATTCTCTGTTGGAGCTCAAGATCTGAGAGGAGTTCAGTGTGGAGATTTAGTCCAGTTGTGGGGACCTGGGACCCCACTTCTTCACTCTGACTCCCTAAATCTCAGGTGATGACCCTGACCTCTGTCCCATCCCAGGGTGATACCACAGAGTTCGGATAATGGGCAGCTACTAGTCTGCGAGGGGTCCAGTCTAGCTTTGGTCACCCCCATCAGAGTCTCGATCACCATGAACGTTCTGTGTAAGTGGAGATCTGGGCTAGTTGTGGGCACTGAGGGTGAGAAACAGAATTTGGGGGCCCTACGGGATCACAGAAATTATGGAAAAGATTATTCAAAGAAAAGAAACAAGGAAATTCAGAGGTAGAATACAAGGCCTAGGAAGAAGGGATAGACTCCTGAGATCCACTGATTGACTGACTGACTGACTGTTTCTCCCTAGTCCCCCCAGAACCTCCTGTTATCGAGTGGCCAGGCCTGGATGAAGGGCATGTGCGAGCAGGGCAGAACTTAGAACTGTCATGCGTGGCCCGCGGGGGGAACCCACCAGCAACGCTGCAGTGGTTCAAGGTGAGGGCAGAGGCAGGTGTGGGGAGTGGGGGCCGGGAAAGGACCAAGAGCTGCCTCTGAGCCTGTTTCTGTCTTCAGAATGGCCAGCCTGTGTCCACAGCATGGGGAACACAGCATGCCCAGGCCATGGCCCGCAGTGTCTTGGTGATGACCATTCGCCCCGAAGACCATGGAGCCCGGCTCAACTGTGAAGCCTTCAACAGTGTGTCTCCAGAGGCCCAGGAACGGGGCATCACACTGCAGGTCACCTGTGAGTCTTTGTCCTACTTGTCCATTTGTCACCTCACACCCCAAAGAACCAACACTTTGTGCCTCCCAAATCATTCCTGTCTGAGGTCAGAGACCTCATCATCTGTCTCCTATCCCCTGTCTGTCTGTGAGAACTCCAGCCTAGCCTTGTGTCTCTCCTCTGTCTGTCTTTCCTGCAGTTCCCCCCAGTGCTATAACCATCCTGGGATCTGTATCACAGTTTGAGAACAAGAACGTGACTCTCTGTTGTGTTACCAAATCCAGTCGTCCACGGGTCCTGCTGCGATGGTGGCTGGGTGGGAGGCAGCTGCTACCCACAGAGGAGACAGTCATGGATGTGAGAAGGGACCAGGCTTCTGGAGCCAAGCCAGGAGGGAATTTAGGGTGTGATTCCTGGAGCTGGAGAGAGAGAGAAGGGTCTGGCCTCTTGAGGAGCAGGGACAACGGTCCTGATTCCTGGGGCTGATAGAGGAAAGGGTGGAGATGGTTCATGTGTCTGGGGTTCTGAGGTGGGCCTGGGCCTCTGGTACCACAGGTAAGGGTGCCTCAATCTGGAGAAGTGAAGTTCATATTCCCCGCTAGGGCCTGCATGGTGGTCACATCTCCATGTCCAATCTGACCTTCCTGGTGCGGCGGGAAGACAATGGACTCACCCTTACCTGCGAGGCCTTCAGTGATGCCTTCACCAAGGAGACCTTCAAGAGGTCCCTCACCTTGAATGTGAAATGTAAGCCACTACCCGACCCCAGTAGTACCCTGGGACTTTGAGACCCCTCATCCTGAGGCCTAGGCCAGAGAAACAGTTAATCTTCCTGCCTCTCCCCCAGATCCTGCCCAGAAGCTGTGGATTGAGGGACCCACAGAGGGGCAAAGCCTCCGGACTGGCACCCGGGTGAGACTGGTGTGTTTGGCCATTGGGGGCAACCCAGAGCCCTCTCTCACCTGGTTCAAGGTCAGTGTCAAGCAAGGGCTGTGGGATGGCCAGGAATTGGAGAAGGGTCTCTCCTCTTCTACAAAAGCTTGGGAAAACTTGAATTTCTTGAAAAATACTGGAGAGCTTGAATTTTGGAAGGGAACTGGAAAAGATACAAATGCCATTAGAATTTAACCGAACCACAGGAATATTCTAGGAATTCTGGGGAAACAATTTCAGAATATAAGAAGGGATCCTAGAAAAAAAAATTGGAAAATTACAAAGGTAAGGCAAACGATTTCATTAAATTTAAAAAACTGGTGGTGAAGATATCTCAACTTAGGAAAAATGTCCAGAATTTTAGAGTTAAGACTAGGAATTCCAGAAAAAAAAAAGACATTTTGGGCTATGGCTACATATTTTGGGGAAAAAGACTAGTAATTCCACAGAGCATTGAAAAATCTATTAATATTAAATTGAATTCTTCACATTTATAAGTTAGGCATGAGAACTCATTAAATCAAGGAAACCAATAGAATTCTAAAAAATCCTAAGAAGTTAGGGAGCTACTGGAAATTGGGGGGATTATAGGAATAACAGTGGAATTCTATTTTAATTGAATTGTGAGAAAGTGCCAAGAATCTGGGCAAAACAAAGTATTCGAGTAAAATATTAATAAAACAAAACAAAAAACATGGAGGAAGGGTTCCAGAATCAGTGGAGTGACACTGGAAGTTAGGGAAAGGTCCCTACAGAAAAATTTTTGGAGGAATTCTAAGAACAATTTTAAGAAAAAGAACTTAAACGCTTGGGGGCGGGGGAAGGTTGCGCAAGGTTTGGGAATTTCAAGGGAGTTTCCTGGACATAATGTTTGGCAAATATTGCAATTATGGATCTTGAGGAGGCTAGGGGTCAGCAAGCGGCCGGGGAGGAAAGGCGGAGGGAGTGGGAGCGCAGGTGCCGAATACCAGTCCTTGGCGAGGTGCCAGGTGATGCGGGCGCCTTTTCCGACAAGGGCATTGTCTTTGCTGGCGGTAACCAACCCAAAAGGGGCGTCACTGGGCTGGGCGGGCAAGGTTGAGCCACCAGCGGTTCCCCAGCCAGTCCCCGTCCTCAGGACTCGCGGGCCGTAGTGGAGCCGCGGCCGCCCCAGGAGCCACGGCGGGTGCAGCTGGGAAACCTGGAGAAGTCAGGGAGCACGTGTTCCCGCGAGCTGGTGCTGGTCATCAACCCGTCGGACAACAGGGCCAAGTTCTCATGCAAGGCGGGCCAGCTCAGCGCGTCCACGCAGCTCGTGGTGCACTGTGAGCGCGCACGGGCCTCTCTGTGGGGCAGGGGGCGTGGCGGCCGAAAAGCCAGGACAGGGCGGGGCGGGCAGGGGACACGAATCTGGGCGGGGTCTGTCGTTTAGAAGCCGCGGAAATAGACTAGGTTATCCGCAAGCTCAACTCTGAGCTCCTCTCTCCCCCGTGCTCCCCAAGTCCCCCCCACTAACTTGACGATCCTGGCCAACTCGTCGGCGCTGCGTCCAGGGGACGCCCTAAACTTGACGTGCGTCAGCGTTAGCAGCAACCCTCCGGTCAACTTGTCCTGGGACAAGGCGGGAGAAAGGTGAGACTCCAGAGGCCGCGCCCCCACCTGTTCTGGACACACCCCTCCGCTCCGGGTCCCGCCCCTGCCCTTCTTATGCGGTGCCCAGGAGCCAGGCCCCTAGAGCTCCACGCCGGCCCTGGCCTGATCCGACACTCCCTGCCTGGAGCGCAGGCTGGAAGATGTGGCCGCGCCGGCCATGAGCGCCCCATTCAAAGGCTTCGCCGCGTCCCGGAGCGTTTTTCTTCGGGTGTCATCGGGCGATCACGGCCACCGCGTGACCTGCCGAGCTCACAGCGCCGCGCTCCGCGAAACCGTGAGCGCCTTCTACCGCCTCAACGTGCTATGTATGTGAGCAGGCCTGGAATTCCTCTTGATAACCCCAAAACACGCACGCCCTGAACTACCCCGTACTCACCTTGGCGTTGGCCTTGACCCTCCCTTCCCACCCACTTCCCCATCTTGACTTCCCTTTCTCCTGACCCTGCCCCAACACCTGCCCTGCCAAAGCCCATCTCACCTTTGCCCTCTATAATAACTCCTCTCTCTGTCTTTAAACTTGACCCCGGCCTTGATCCTTTTTCTAAACTGGATCATAATTTCCATCCTGAACATAACCTGGGGCTCAGCTCAAATGTTATTACCACATCCACAATCTTAGGCCTTGTTGTGACCCCTACTTTAACCTGCCCCTGACCTCTCTACTATCGCTGACCTTAAAATCCCTAACTCTTTGCGGCACTCCCCTCTGAAGACCCTCCAGAGTTCCTGGGGGAGCAAGTGCTCCTGGTGACTGCAGTGGAACAGGGCGAGGCACTGCTGCCTGTGTTCGTGTCCGCGAACCCGGCTCCTGAGGCCTTCAACTGGACTTTCCGTGGCTATCGCCTCAGCCCAGGTGAGGAAGTGGGCCTGGAGAGGGGTTCAGGTACCCGAGAACAGGAGGGCCTTCCAGGCGCCTTACTCTGGCCTTCCCCAGCGGGTGGCCCCAGGCATCGCATCCTGCCTGGCGGAGCTCTGCAGCTGTGGAATGTGACCCGTGCCGACAGTGGCTTCTACCAGCTGCACTGTCAGAACTCGGAGGGCACTGCTGAAGCGCTGGTGCGCCTGGATGTGCACTGTGAGCCTTCTCCAAACTCTGGGAAGCCAGGGTCTCTTTGAGATCAGCCCACCATGGAAGCCACACCCACCCAAAGCATCCGGCCCACTGTGGAGACTCCTCATTGTGGAAGCTCTGCCCAATACCATAAGCATCCATCCTAGAACCCTGCTGTCCTGAAAGTTCGAAACCATGGAACCCCCTGCCTATTTAATGACCCAAAATGAAATCTGTCCAGAAAGGGGGCTCACCTATGTGGGAGCTCCTCCCTTTGGCAAACCAAGCTCACTGTGGAAAGTCTAACCCCAGTGTAACCACCACAGAGGCACAGTAGAGGGAGCTTAAAGAGCAAACTAAAGTCAGGTGTGGTGGTGCACACCTGTGCTCCTAGCACTTGGGAGGCTCAGGCAGGAGGATTGCTGTGGGTTCAAGGCCAGCCTGGGCTTCATAGTGAGTTCAGGACCAGCCTAGACTACAGAGCAAGACCTTGTCTCAAAAAAAAGACAAATTATCCAAATCCATAACTTTTCTTGTCCCTCTGAGACCCTTCCCCTACCTAGAGTCCCTCTCCTCCAGTGACCTGTCTTGGCCCAAGTACCTTCCCCAAGCCCCTCTCTCCCTCCAGATGCTCCCACCATCCGTGCCCTCCAGGACCCTACTGAGGTGGATGTTGGTGGTTCTGTGGACATAGTGTGCACCGTTGATGCCAACCCCATTCTCCCAGACATGTTCAACTGGGAGAGGCTGGTGAGGGCCCAGGCTTTAGCAAATGAAGGGTGGACTGGAAGGATTTGATTTCTTAACCATGGATTTCTTGAAAGACAACTATATACTAGTCAGGGCATGGCCCCAGGAGCAATGACTGGTGAATGGCAGGTGAAGGGAACAGGAATGGACGGATAGAGTGGGTAGGTGAATACATAGGTGGGTGGAGAAGTAGGTGGGTGGGCGAATGAGTGAAGTGATGAATAAAACGAGAGAATAGATACATGGATGGGTGGCTGAGTGATGAGATGAGGAGTGGCTACGTGAGCTAAGAGGGTGGAGGAGTGGGCAAACGCATTGTCAGTGGAAACACACCTGGAGGATGGTGGATGGTGAGTCAACAGATGGATCATGGAAAGGTGGGGAAGGGAAAGTAGGTAGCTGGATAGAAGGCTGCACAGTTGCATGTGTTTTTGAGTGTGTGCTTATATGAATAAACACATGTGGTTAATGTATAGGGAGCTGTGGGGTGGACAGATGGTACATAGAAAGAAGGAAAATGATTGGACAAGTGGGTGGGTAAGTGGAAAAACAAATGTGTGGATGAACAGACAGGTAGATTTTTGATAATGGTGCTGAGGAGCAAACCAGAACCTAGATCATGCTAGTCAAGTGCTGTACCACTAAGCCACACCCTCGACCTGCAGATGGTTTAATGAAATGATGGATTGGCACATGGATGGGAGGATAGGCTATTCTAGGCACAAACCATTAGACAAATAGGTGGATGAATGGCTGGCTAGATTGGTGAAGGAATTCCTGGACTAGGTAAATGGGTGGATTTCTGACAGGAGACGTTTTTACTTCAGTAACTCTGTAGAGAGTGATTGTGACTGAGATAATGAGGCTACAGATGGGATATAGTTTGAGGGATGGAGGATTTGGGGATGCACTCGGAGCCCTCTCCTGAGTCTTGGTCTCTAGGGAGAAGAGGAAGAGGATCAGAGCCTGGATGACATGGAGCAGATTTCAAAGGAATCCACAGGGCGTCTACGGATTCACCATGCCAAACTGTCCCAGGCTGGTGTTTACCAGTGCATTGTGGACAATGGGGTGGCACCTCCAGCCCGAGGGCTGGTCCGTCTCATTGTCAGATGTGGGTAAAACACAAGCCCCTGCTTTAGGTCTGCTGTCTTGTCCCAACCCACTGATCTGATGTCTTCCTTCATACATCACGTTAACCCCCTGTCTATTCTAGTTGCCCCGCAGGTGGAACATCCCACTCCTCTCACTAAAGTGGCTGCAGCTGGTGACAGCACCAGCTCTGCCACCCTCCACTGCCGTGCTCGTGGTGTCCCCAACATTGTCTTCACTTGGGCCAAAAATGGGGTTCCTCTGGATCTCCAGGATCCCAGGTGAGCCTGGGCTCAGCCAGGCAGCACTTCAGCCTGAATTCTGGTCCTTCAGACCATTTTCTGTCCACAAGCCATTGCCCCACCCTCTCTCTAGGTACACGGAACACACGTACCATCAGGGCGGAGTCCACAGCAGTCTCCTGACCATTGCCAATGTGTCTGCAGCCCAGGATTATGCCCTCTTCACGTGCACGGCCACCAACCCCCTGGGCTTCGACCACACCAACATTCAACTCGTCAGCATCAGTATGCTGGAAGGGGTGGGAGAAGGGTTGTTGAGGATGGGATATTTCTTGGGTCAACTTCTAAATCCCTGGTTGATCCCAGCTTGGCAGTGTTCCTGACACCTGAGAGGTGTTTATGGGGGAGGGTGGAGTTTTTGACTGTCTGGAAATTCTCATGGGAGATTGGACTTTCAGAGAAACTCACAACAAAGAAAAAAAGAGGTGGTGGATGGACTTATTGGCTCAAGTAATGAAAAATAGATTTTCAGAAGTTGCTGGATCTAGAGTCAGCTGTTGTCAGGAGCTTCTGCCCATCTCTTAGGGCTTTTTCTGGATTGGCTTTATTCTAAGACTTCTCTACACAGTGGTCTGTTAGAATTCCCACAGGAAAGAAAATTCCTTCTCTTTCTAACAAGTATATGGAAATTCTAGAACTGAATTTCATTGATTTCATTATTTTTAGTTTCATCTTATGCCAGAATCAATCATCTTTTGCCTGAGGGGAAGGCAACACTAATTGGCCGGGCCTGGTCACATGTCCATACTATTAGGAGTGGAATCACTTCCATCAGGACCATGTGGCCTGAGAATGTGGAGAGATGCTCTATAGGAAATTCAGGGTATTGTAACTAAAACAAATGAAGGAAATTGTCTTAGTATCTTTTTCATTGCTGTGACTCAGTACCCATCATCCACAAATTTAGGGGAGGAAAGGCTTATTTTAGCTCACAGCTTCAGAAGGTCACAGTCCATTCAGGGGTGGCAGGCAGCAATCGAAGTACATGGCAGAGACAGAGGTGGAGGCAGCTTCTCATGATACTACAAACAGGAAACCAAGTCCCATCAAGTCCAATCTAATCTCAGAGAATGGTTGCAGCCTATATGTACTCCCAGGATCCCTCCCAGTGACCCGCTCCTTTTGGGTCTAGCCTCAGTGTTCCACTCATTTCAGGTGTGGGAGGTGTGGTTAGCTCCCATTACATGGCTCTAATCCAATCTACCTGCTGGCATCCACCCCAATAGACCAGACCCCAATCTCCCAACAGCACGTGGTTCAATAGACAATCCATAATATTCACATACATGAGACTTTTGGGGGACACTCCAGATCTAAGCTACAATCAGTACAAAAATTCCCCATAAGAGCTGAAGGAATAACACAGCAGTGAGAACTGGGTGTGGAGGCTGATGCAGGAAGATTCCCGTGTGTCCTAGGCCAACCTTGGCTACATAGTGAGTTCAGGACCAATGTACACAACAGAGCGAGACTCTGTTTCAAAATAAAAAAAAACAAAATTCACTACAAGGAATATAAATAGATGATAGATAGATAATCCTCATTATTTGCAAATTTACCTGTCTGCTAAAATTTATTTGTAATTCCTAAATCAATGTACATGCTACTCTTGTGGTCCACTGGGGACATATGCGGAGGGATGCAATTTCCAGTCAACTGGTTTGCCTGCTCCTAGCTGAACTGAGCAAGGTGACATGCTGTCTTCTTGTCTGGCTCTTGCACTGCAAACATGTATCCTTTCTGTGATTTATTTAGTACCCTTTTTTTTCTTTACATTTTTGTGCTTTCTGTTGGTGACTTTGCTGTTTAAAATTGTCTCTGAGCACAAAACTAAAGTGTTGTCTAGTGTCTGACAGAGCAACATGGTTGCAACATCACTTATGGAGTGTTAGCTAAGCCTCACGAGGCCCATATAGCCATGTGTTCAATACTAGTGAATCAACAGTCTATATTAAATAAGGTGGAGTTTTTCTGACAGAAACACACATAAAACATGACCATATATTGATTAGTTGACAAAAATGCAATAGAAGAGGTTGGAAAGGACATAACCCAGCATTTCCCCTAGAAACAACAGTCACAATGAACACTTAGAATCTACTTTTTTCAGCACTAGAGAGCCAACCTAGGGCCTTCGTGTGGAGCTATATCCCCAGTCCTCTCTTACATTTTATTTTGAGACACCATCTTGCCAAGTTGCCTACACTGGCCTGGAACCTGCAATCCTTCCACCTCAGCCTCCCAAAGTCCTAGGATTATTAGCCTGTGCAACCATGCCTGGCTGGGATCACCTGTATATTTAAAAATCATTCTTAGGGAAAACCTGTAAGGAATCTTCTAGAATCCTTTTATAACCTCTGACCATTTCTCCCATTCTTTTTCCCAAAGGCCGCCCAGACCCCCCACTGGGACTGAAGGTCGTGAGCCTGACCCCTTACTCTGTGGGGTTGGAGTGGAAGCCCGGCTTTGATGGGGGCTTACCACAAAGGTTCCAAGTCAGGTGAGTTCCTGTCATCACAGGTAAGGAGTGGCAGCCCGTGGGGCTGGAGCACCCTCCTGAACTGACTGTCCTACCCACCATGCAGGTACGAGGCCCTGGAGACTCCAGGATTTTTCTACATGGATGTCTTACCACCCCAGGCCACTACCTTCACACTGACTGGTCTACAGCCTTCCACACGATACAGGATCTGGCTGCTGGCCAGCAATGCTCTGGGGGACAGTGGATTAGCTGACAAGGGGATCCAGCTCTCCATCACTACCCCAGGTGGGACGGGACAGTCTTGGTCAGGTTGGAGAGCTCCTCAGAGGCTTTTTAGAATAATATAGTGAAGTAAATATTATTTTCTGCCTTTTACAGCTGTAGCAATTGAGGCCCAGAAAAGTTAGACAAACTGGCCACAGTCATACAGCTAAAAAAGAGGTGGGGGTGAGATTTAAAGTCAAGCAGACGAGCTTCAGAGACCAGCCTTTAGCCACCAACCTATCTGGATACTACCAGAGGAAAATAAAAACTAGTTTAAATTGAATTAAAATGAAAATGTAAAAATTTGAAGGCACAACTTAAGCAGTACTTACAGAGAGATACATGGCATTGAGCATTTATACTAGATTAAAATCAAAGAAAAGAAAGGCCTCAAGTGGACATTCTCGGTTTAAATCTCAAAAAAGAATACCTCTAGGAAAAAAGATGGGCAAATTAAACCCAAAGCAAAGAGAAGTAAGTAGATGATAAAAATTAATAGAAAAGAAAATAGAAGAGCAATGGAGAAAATCAATGAAAACAAAAAGCCAGCCCTTGGCAAAGACTGAGGAAGCTTATAAACTCGACTGTGGCAGGTTCTTATTTGTTGCTGGGACACATTACCGGATACCTACAACTTAAGGGAGGAAAGACTTATTTTAGCTCACAGTCTCATGAGTTCTCAGTCTATTCAGGGGCCTGGCCATGGCAGGAAGAGGCTGGTAGAGAACAGCTGCTCAGAGCATCCTAAGAGGAAGAATCAGGGTCTCCAGAAGGAGCTGGGGCAATAGCGTATCTTCTCCCAGGCCTCACATCTGTAATCCACCACACACCTGTCTTCTGCCTCTCCTGACCAGGCCGCACCTCCCAACAGCACAGGAAACCCAGAGATAATTCATGACATCCAAATACATGAGGCTTTTGGGGGACCAACCAAGATAGAAGAAAGAAAGACACAATTTACCAATATCAGGGAGGAAAGGAGAGGCATTATTACTGATGCCACAGGCACGAAGAAGATACTCAAGGACTATTATGAACAACCTTGGGCTAATCAGTCCAGCACCTTGGATGAAATGGATAAATTCCCTGAAAATGACTGCTGAGTATATTGCAGTTCTAATGGACACAGTGACAGCCCAGTGGCTAATCCCATGATACCTGGTTTAGAGAAACCAGGGTTCACATCCTCACCCCAAGCAACCTCCTCCTAGTTTTACGGCCTTCAGCAGGTGCCTCACTACAAAAAAGAAGGTCTTTTACAGATCTCTGTGCCTCAGTTTCTCAAAGGTTCATCTCAGGCCTGAGGATTAAAGGATTAATATATCTAATGTACTTTTAGAACAGGGCCAGTCCAAGAAAGTATTGAAATGCTAATTTAAAGAAATGCTTCTTGGCCACACGCTTTACTTTGCCAGTGAAAGCTTCCTTAAAGCTCCATTTTTGCATCTTACTCTGATAGAGCAGGCTTTTGGTGTATGGGAGAAAAGACCCTTTCGTCTTCCTACTTCCTCCTCTTTTTCTTTGTTTCTTCCCGATCCAGTCTTGCTGTTATGCACTAAAACATAAAGTACTACATTCCCCTCCCTTGCTCGAGAAGTTACACTTCTATTAAAGAATCCTGACAGCCTAGTTTTTTTTCCTATGGATAGCGCAACAAATTGATAATTCAGGTTAAAAATTCCTGCAGATCATTAAACACATAATGGTAACTCATCATCATCATTATTATTGGCATTAAATTGCATTAATAGTAATGCCCAGATATCTTTGAAATAAGCCATGCGAGCCAGATACCGTGAGCTAAAAAGCATAATATTAGTAAGAGTTGAGAAATACTTAATCCTTCTCTCAGATTATTGAGATTAATTCACAGTCTGTATATCTGCACCCTCCAGGCCTGGATCAACCTTCTAGCGAACCTGATGACCAGCTGCTTCCAGAGCAGCCTTCAGGCAAGTCCTCAATCACTTGAATCCCACCCCCACGCCCTGAGAATGGAATCTTCTGGTTTCTGATCCCTGCCTCTCTCTCTCTTATTGGTTACTGACACGTAAGACTCAGCTGTGGCCCTGCTAACTCAATTGTATCCTTAGCTTTTCCTCTTGGCTAGAGTGATACATTGTCTTCCTTCCTGATTTTGCTTAGATCTAAAAGAGCCGGCTGAGCCCACACTGTGAAGAGCCTGTATCAGCTGGTTTTAGCTGTGTAACAAATTACTCCAAACATGGACAGTTACAGAGAAACACATTATTTTCCATGATTATGAGTCTGGCAAAATAGTTTGGTTCTAGGCGATTCAAATAATCTGTACACTCATCCGGCAGCTAGACTGGGCTGACGGGGCTGGGCTGGCCTCCTCGTGTGTCTGACAGTCATCAGGCTCTTAATTAGGATGATGGAGATAATGAATCATGTGTGTTTCCTAGGCTTGTTCCCATGAAGTACTCGTAGGGACCCAAGAGCTATAAGAAAGGCAAGCTGTAATTTACTAGCATGTTTCAAGTTTCTGATTCCATCACATTGGCTATTATTCTGATGGCCACAGTAGGTCATATGGCTCAATGCAGAGTCAGTGTGGAAAGGATATGGATATGAGGAAGCATATTTTGATCACTTGGTGAACAATCTCCTTCAGAGCATGAGAGAAAGGCAAGAATTTTAGCTATTGTTGACTCATAAAATTGAAAATTTGAGGTGTGGCTGGATTCAGGTGCTCAAAACAATCTGTTTCTCATATCTCTCAACTTGATCTTCATTTATGGTCATCTTCTTCTTCTTCTTCTTCTCCTTCTCCTCCTCCTCCTCCTCCTCCTTTTCCTCGTCCACCTTCTCTTGGGGCAGGGTCTTACTCTGTAGCCTAGGCTAACCTTGGACTCACAGCAATCCTCCTTAGCCTTGCCTTAGCCTCCTAAATGCTGGGATTGAAGGCATACACCACCACACCCAGTTTATATGATGCTGGGAGATTGAATTCAGAGCCTTGGGCTGGCTAGGCAAGATCTTTAATTGCTGTGCTATTCCTTCAGTGCCCTGCCCCTTTTTTGAGACAGGCTCTCACTCTATAGTCCAGGCTAGTCCTGACCTCACTAAGTAGCCCAGACAGGCCACAAACTCACGGTAATCCTCCTGCCTCAGCTTGTCCAGTGCTGGGATTATAGATGTGTGTCCCCATACCCAGCATACATGGTGCTGGGGAATCAAACCCAGGACCTTGTGCTCTCGAGGCAAGCACTTTAGCTGCCAAGCTGTGCCCCAGTCCTCTTTATTTTCTTTCTTTCCTTCCTCCCTTTCTTTTTCTTTCTTCTCTCTCTCTTTTCTACCTTGTACATTTTTTATTTAACATTTGTTTTGTAAATACATGAATTCCAAATTCTGTAACACAGTATTGAGGACTGAATACAGGAAGCGCTGAGCTACATCTTCAGGCCTTTTTATTTTTATTTTGAGACAGAGTCTCATTAAGTTGCACAGGCTGACTTTAAGTTGCCAGGCATGAGTCACTAAACTAGGGACAGGCTTTCTTAAGAGTCTGCTCTGCACCATCTCGGAATTAACTGAAGAGTATCTCCCCCTCCCCAGGACCCTCGGGGCTGCCCCTGCTGCCCATTCTGTTTGCAGTTGGGGGTCTTCTGCTGCTTTCCAATGCCTCCTGTGTTGGCGGATTTCTCTGGCGGCGGAGACAGAGGCTTCTGGCTGAGGGTGAGCAAAGACCTTCTTCCTGCTAGAGTAGACACCTGAGGGCATTGCTGGATATCAAACGTTTTCCCCAGGGCCAGGTGTGCTGGGATGGGGTGGGCTCTGACCCCTTTTCCCTATTTCTTACAGGAATTTCAGAGAAGACAGAGGCAGGGTAAGTGGGGTTGTTCCTGTTAGGAGGAGGCTCTGAGGGCAGAAGCTTGGGCATGACAGGGAGGCAGAGTCAACATCCAACTACCACCCTCACCTCCATCCTGGAAGGTCGGAGGAGGACCGAATCAAGAATGAATATGAAGAGAGCCAGTGGACTGGAGACCAGGACACTCGAAGCTCTACGGTGAGTGGGGGTGACGCAGATAGCTTCACTAACTGGGGGTGATAAGTTCCACCAATAGCTTCAGGTTAACCACTGCCCTTTCCTGGATCTGGATATCTGGATTCAGAGGATGGAAAAGACTTTACCTGGTGCGTGTGTGTGTGTGTGTGTGTGTGTGTGTGTGTGTGTGTGTGTGGCAGGTTAGTACAACAGAAGTCGAACCACATTACTACTCCATGAGGGACTTCAGTCCCCAGCTGCCTCCCACACTAGAAGAGACGACCTATCCCCAAGGTAAGCTGTGACCACCTCAGTCCTTCCCTGTTCCAAGATAACCCTGCCAACTGGACTGGGTGCCTTGAGGCTCCATCTTTCCACTCCAACTCCAGGCTTCACAGATCCTGGAAAGGAGTACGTGCCCTTTCCTGATCACCTATATGATGAGGTGGAGAGAATGTATGCCCCACCAGTGGCCTGGGGACCCATCTATGATGAAGCACAGATGGTGAGTAGATTTGTGTGCTGGTGGCCTTTTTCTGTTGTGTTTATTAGAGTAAGGAAGCAATTATGACAAAGAGGCTGGGCTTTAATCTAGTGGCCTAAAGAAGATAGTCCATTTCTTTATCACATAGCTGTTAGAAGTAAGCCCTGTTGGACATGGTTATTTGGATATGACTTTCCTTTGTGTTCCTCTGTCATCTACCGTATCCACCATTCAGGTATGCAGATGGTCAAGTTCACTGGAGGTTTCTGCTAAAGGGAAAGGGAAATAAAGAGTAGTGGAGGCCAACCTAGCTTCCCAGGCCAAGAAATGGTACATGTTGCTTCCCCTCTCATCCCACCTGTGAGAATATGGTCACGTGGTCACACCTAACTGGAAAGGAGGCTGGGAAATGTAGTCATGCATGGCAGCTGCATGTCTCACTATAATTTCGTTAGTATGGAAGAAAGTAAGGATGTGTTTCCTTGGATACTTAGCCATCTCAAACATATTGGTTAAGCAGCTGGTAGGAAAGAAATTTTTTGGACCACTCATTTGCAAATTTAAAAGATAAAGTTGTCTTTAGGACTCGCTGGAACCAGAATTATTTTCCCAAAGGTTTCCTAGCAAGTCTACTTTGGTATCCTGTTAGATTAGAAATCTTCACAGAAACATTGTAACTCTTTTCCAATACCTCCAAATTCCCAACATTGACAGTTAGTGATTCACCTCAGGTTACATACTCAGTGTTGAGCTGATCACGAAAGCAGGGAATACAGTATACCAACTGGACAAGCCTGGGTCAGTTCCCACCCATGGGAGCAGAGAGCAGAGGCCAGACCTACCTAAGTCAGTGGATAGAGAATGAGAGGTGACAGGCAACCCAGGGGAAGTGCAGATGGTGGCTGGGCAGGTGAAAATGACCACTTAGCCACCCACTGCCTGGCAGTAAAGAAGGTGGGACAGAATGCTAGGTTCTCTGTGTGGCATCGGCTAGTTCTGTACCATTAACGGACCAAGAAATTCCCTCTGTGTCAACATTATCCCACTCTGGTGCACTGTTCTCAGATCGCAGCTCCGCACTATTAAGGACAGAGCACGCGCAAGCGCTGTCCATGGTGCTGGGCCATATGTGCCTTCCAAAGCGCAAAGAATTTTCCTGCGCAGGGTCAGAGAGTAAATATTTTGGGTTCATGAGACATATGGTCTTTCTCAAAACTACTAAGCTCTTCCACAGTAGGAAAAAAGCCAACATAGCTAATACATAAATAAATGAGTGTGGCTATGTTCCAGTAAAACTGGTTTTTGGACACTGAAATTTCAATTTCATATCATTTTCATGTCTTTCATTTTTTCCAAATGATTTATAAATATCAAGCCACTCTTAGCTCTCAGGCGATTAAAAATCAGGCAGCAGGTCATATCTGGCTCATGGGCCAATCTCCTCTTATTTGCTGAGCTAAACAACTATTTTCTCTAAGCTCTAGAACAAAGCACACCCCCAGTAAACACTATCCGTTGTGGTCTTTTTTATCCTTTTCCGTTTTGTTGAGAAAATATCTTGAAAGTAGGACTAGAAGACTCCTGACTCATACCCTACCACTGCAATAGCTGCTATCATGAGCTTTTTAAGGTTTTCATATTCCAGGCATTTTAATTATTTGTGTGAGACAGAACCATTATCTCTCTTGGACTTGCTTCAAAGTAATTTAGTTGGTGGAAGTGGGGAATCAAAAGACTGATATTTAGATGAATAGAGAGGAACTAATGGTTGATAATGTTAAAGTCGGGTGACGGGCACACAGATGTTCATCATGATCACACTCTTCTATGTACGTGTTGGATGTTTCACGCAACTAAGAGCTAATGCAATTTTTTTCTGGAAATTTGAGCGGGGGTATGTGTTTTTCAGAGCTGTGATGGTGACCTACAGGACCTCTGTACCTGGTTCTAATTTCAAATTTTGCCTGTCAGGGACCCTATGACGTCCACTGGCCTGAGGACAAGTATGAAGATCCAGCAAGAATCTATGATCAGGTGGCAGGAGATCTGGATTCCCTACCCTTTGAGCTGAGGGGCGATCTGGTGTGATTGCCTTCTCACCAGCCTTTTCCTGCACACTCAGGACATAGCACTCCACTGACTCTTTCCATCCCGACCTGGCTGAGCCTGTCATGAGAACTCCATGGGACACAAAGGGATGGGCTTTCTTGGGGAGGCTGCGGGGAACCTGTGATAGTGTTAAACAATGGCTCAGTCTGGCAAAGCATAGGTCCTGTGGGGTTGGCCTTAAGGCACAAAGCTTCTCCAAAGGGACAGAATGGTTTATAAACAACACTTCAATAATTAAAAAACTGTTTTGTGAATCTTTATGATTTTTGAAGTAAAATTTTCAAAAATAGGAGAGGACTGTGAAACCCTCCACTCAAGGAATGACAGTGTAGCTCAGTGGTAGAGGGCCAGCTCCTCGTGTGCCAGGCTTTGGGTTCTGTCCCCAGCACTGCCACAAAACTCAGTTCATTTTGAGTCCCATTATATCTGCGGTAGCTAAAATAGTAATTGAAATTTATGAACCATGGTTATGTACCACCTGTTATTATTTTTTATTTTTCACAGTATCTAAAACATGATATGTAAACTGACACACAATAAAATACACATAGAGTCATTGAAAGAAGGTAGATGCAAAAGAATATAGACAGTATGATTTTATAATTTTACTTATAGACAAACTAATTTATCATACTACTGGTATATAAGAGAATCCATTGTTATGGGAGAGCACAGTATTATGTCTTTAAGGTCAGAGGATATTGTGATTTCAATTTATTCTCAAACAAAGGAGTAAAATGCATATATTTACTCAGAGGTAGGAAAGAATAAAGTAGACATGGTAAATGTTGGCATCTGGGTGGTCTGAAGGCATAGCTCAATAGTTCAAACATTTGCCTAGCATGCAAAAGGCCCTTGGTTCAATTCTCAAGCACCACCTAAAAATTAGCCAGGTATGGTGGTACACACCTATAATCTCAGCATTAAGGAGGCTGAAGCAGGAGGATTATTACAAGTTTGAGGCCACCCTAGGCCACATAGTGAGTTTAGGACAGCCTGGACTTCAGAGAAAGAAAGACCCTGTCTCAAAAAAAAAAAAAAAAAAACATCTGAGCTGGTGGCACAGGGCCGTAATCCCAGATCTCTGGGAGGTTGAGGCAGGAAGATCAGAAGTTCAAACCCAGCATGGGCAACTTAATGACTTAGTGAGATAGATCCTGTTTCAAAATCAACATTAAAAATGGAATGGAGATGTGTCTTAGTGTTCGGGTCCTGGACTCCATCTCTAGCACCACAGAAAGAAAGAAAAGAAAGGGAAACAGAAAAGAAAAAAAAAAAGAAAGGGGATAACAACCACTTCAAAAATCCAATTAACATGATTTTCTGCTGGGCTCAGTTGGCAGAGGCCTGTACTTCCAGTGCCCGGTGAGGAAGAGGCAAGAGGATATCTAATTCAAGCCACCATGGGCAACTAGCAACTCAGTGAGATCCTGTCATAAACAAACAATAAAAAAGGTCTGGAGACAGGGATCAGTGCAAAGGCCCTAGATTCACCCCTGGTACTGAAGGTAATTCTAAGATTGGCTTGATCTGTAGCATCACAAAAAGAAATGAAACTGGGCATTCATATATGCTGTTATCCAATAATTCTGTTCCTATGATTATATCTGTGAGAAATGCTTTGCATGTTCATAGAAGCCTCACTCATAACGGTAAAAGCCAATTAAGCACTATTTCCAGTACTTGGGAGGCTGTGGCGGGAGGATTGCCATGAGTTCAAGGCCAGCCTGAGCTAAATAATGAGTTCAGGACCA
Organism: Ctenodactylus gundi; assembly: GCA_004027205.1. Taxonomy (NCBI): domain Eukaryota; kingdom Metazoa; phylum Chordata; class Mammalia; order Rodentia; family Ctenodactylidae; genus Ctenodactylus; species Ctenodactylus gundi. The sequence continues at coordinate 83,498 of PVKB01002857.1, read as the reverse complement.
GTTGGTTGGACTACAGAGTGAGACCCTGTCTCAAAAAAAAAAAAAAAAAAAATGAGAGAGTGAAAAAAAAAGGACTGGGGATGGATGTATGGATGTACCTCAGTGTGAAGGTTCTAGGTTGGATCCTCAATACGACAAAAAAAAATATTAGCAAGGAGGTGGAGAAAGTGAGAACCTTGTGTACTATTGAAGGAAATATAAATTATTTAGTTGCTATAGTCTGGCAGGTCCTCAAAAGATTAAACATAGAATTGCCATTTCAGTGAGCCCAGCCTGGGCAATGTAGTGAGATCCTGACTCAAAATGAAAAAGGGCTGGGTTAGGAGGCATAGCTCAGCAGTTCAAGGGCCTGTCTGGCAAGCACAAGGCCCTGGGTGGATTTCCCAGCACCACATAAACCAGTCATGATGGTGCACACCAATAATCCCAGCTCCGGAGAGGACAAGGTTGGAGGATTGATGAATTTGAGGCCAGCCTGGGCTACATCGTGAGTTCAGGACCAGCCTGAACAATAGAGTAAGACCCTGCTTCAATAAGCAAATAAATATTTTTTTAAAGACCTGGGGATATATTAATAATTCAGTGAGGAGGCTTTGGGTTTGAAACAATAGGAGACATCAGGCAACAATTGAAGAGCCAGACAGGGCAAGAATAATTGTATCACACACAACACATCAAAAAACTAACAGATAAAGGTTATTCTGCTCCCCAAAAGACCCCAGGCATGTGCTACTGTGCACAATGCTGCTTTGAACAAGAATGCTAGGATATCTCTTGGAAATCCTTCTTTCGTTTTCTATTTTCTTGGCTCTAAACCTAGAAAAAATATAAATCAATCACAAAAGTATCTTTGGGGACAAAGGGACAGCCATTGGAGCCAGTGCCAGGAGGGTTCCTGGGGCAGTGATCATTTTTTTGTTGACTGAGGAGCCAATTACACAGGTGTGGTCACTTTCTAAAACTTTATCATAAACACATGTCCTCCTATGTTATAGCTTATTAAATCATTTGCATTACATCTCACAAGCACCATTGGGATTTTTCTGATACCGTGGACCAAAGAAAGAAAGAAAAAAAGTCATTTTTTATTTATTATAGTTTCCAAAAAGGTCAATATATTTCAAGCCATACCAACGTCTTATGTGTTTGTATGGTTTATTGATAACGTAACTGGTCATTGTTTTACTTTTTTAACCCACACGAATGCCCACCTGCGAGGACATTTTCAGGCGGATAAGGACGCAGACACAATGTCCGGCTTTCCTGGCCCCCGACTTCTAGGAGTCTGTACACTTTACACTCCCATTCATGCAACCACAAAAGTTTGTGCAAGGTGCCAAAACTCCCAGCAGGGGGCGGTACTATCCGTGTGAGAAGACCTGGCGTGGCCAGAGACTGAACCGACGCGTGTGTTATGTCCTGGAGCTCGCTGGAGAGCTCTGTGCTGGAGATCAAAGCTGGTCAGGGGGTGTGTCCCGTGCAGGTAAGTGTCCCCTGAGCCCCAATATAAAGAATAAGCTGCTGGACGCGTGTCACACAGGCAGGACTGAGCTCAAAGTGGAAGGGATTTTGCTAAAATTGCTGGAGAAGAGAGGCCAAGGCAGGGAGCGCTGGGAATTGAGATTGGAAAATAAGGATAAATCGCGAGAGGCATTTTAAGGAATTGGCGTTTCATCTGGCAACGAGAAGCCATTTTGCAACGGTGACAGCATTTGTAAGCTGTCTCCACATGCCAGGTTCTTTCCAGCTAATCATTTTCTGGAACCATCAGGTTCATTTGTGACTCCGCTGGTATTGTCACCCCGCGAAGGCGCAGTCTTGCCATGCTGAGAGGCCGTGCCCGAGCCTTTGCTACAAGCAGGGTTTGTGCCCAGGGCGCTCATTACTGAGGGATCTGGGAGTAGGTGGGTCCTGGACCTCAGCGAAGTCTCTTTCTTATACCATAGTGATTGGCTAAGGGTCATCACGTGAGCCTGTCAGAACCAATGAAAGGAGGACTTCGACTCGTATTCTCCCCCTTGGAACTCTGCCTCTGTACTGCTCCTAAAACCGCTTCTCAGCCCAGCTCAATCTGGAGTCCAAAAGCTGAGGGGGCCTGAGGCTAACGGTTCCAGCACTGCAGTGAATGAATATTCAAGTCCAAAGTCGCCTGTGAGACCCAAGGCAAACTGTCTGCTACAAGCCCCTATGAAAACCAAAGAGTTAAGCGCACCCAGCATACAATGGCGCAGTGTAGATATTCCCACAGCAAAAGGAGGAATAGGTGGTCAGAAAGCAATTGCACCAAAGCAAGATCTAAACACAGCAAGGAAAAAAAAATTAAATCATGGAGCTCCTCGTGCAGCCTTGGAGTAAACTGTGGCAAGTTGTGAGCTCCTAAGGGATTGGGTGGCCACACCGGCACAGTACTGCTTCTGGCTGCAATCTCCTCCTTCTTCATTTTTTTGGGAGGAGGGGCTGGATCTGCTCAAACTCCGCAGTTTTCTTGACTGACAACCCACATTTCTGGCATCTTTAAACTCCCAGGGTCTCCACTGCACCTTCGCCTTCTAACCCAGAACCAGAGAAAGAGCCCTTCAAGACATGGCAGAACAGAGCCAAGGGCGGGATTAAAGGTGGAGCTGCCACACACTCCTCCGAATAAAGCCCCAAGCTTCTGCCCCTTTCCGCCAGGCCCGCACTCCCAAAGGTACACAGTATTAGAGGAACACGAGACTATTGGGAGACTCTCCAGACCCAAACGACTCCACATCTGTAATATCTTTCTACACGGTCTTCTGATGCTCTTGATGAAGATCTTATGAATCTTTGGTCATGCTGAGACTTTGATCCTTCATTCTTGGCCGGACCCTCCCTCAGCGTTCGGTTGTACTCTGCACTCAGAAGACAGAGGATACCTGTGGCTGCCTCTCCTGTCAGGATACACTCATGGAGAATGGTACCAGCTGTTGGTTGCACAATATGTTTATAGAACACTGAAAACACATGTCTTAGTTACCTTTTCATTACCTGACATCTACAAATTTAGGAGAGGAAAGGTTTATTTTAGCTCACTGTTTCGGATGGTCACAGTCCGTTCAGGGGCGGCGGGCAACAGTGGAAGCACATGGCAGGGCAGAGACAGAGAGGTGGAGGCAGCTTCTCACTACATCACACACAGGAAGCTGAGTCAAGGCAAGTTGGGACTCATCCTCCAAGGAAGGCAGGAAGCAGCTGATATATCCTTCCAGGTCTCATCCCAGTGATCAGCCCCTCCTGGTTCCAGGTGTGGAAGGTGTGATAAGCCCCCTCTACACGCCTGTAATGCATCTTACATTTTGTAATCCGATTTACATGCCTGTAATCCACCCCTCCAGACTAGGCCCCAATATCCCAACACCATATGGTTCCATAGACAATCTATAACATTCAAATACATGAGACTTTTGGGGGACATTCCAGATCCAAGCCACAGTAGCACATATATAAAATAAATGTGTGTGTACATGCTTGTGTGCATGTGTGGCCATACACGTGTAGCTAGATGCCCCCACATGCTTGGCTCTCAGGCACAAAAATGGCTTCGTGTTCATTTTCTGTCACCCATTTCCTTGACTAGGTAAGCTGGGGCTCATAGCCTGCAGGCAGCTCATTCCCGGCTAACTCGAGAGAACAGATTACTGATTCACCTTTAAACACCTCCCAGCAGGTACATTTTGCACGTGGGGGAGAAGGATGTTAGAACTCCAGGAACAGGAGCCCAGGCAGCCTGGAGAGTTCAGGTTTCAAGGATGAGCTCTGTCACTTCTACCCGGTTGGTGCGTTTGCTCCTGCTGCGTGTGACCCCGCATCTCTCTGCTGTGGATTGCCTTTCGGGAGGGAGGGTCTGTCTGGGTCTCGTGCCTGCTCTTGTCCAGGGTAAGCAGAGCCTTCATAGACGGCACAAGGCCTTCTGCATGTGCAGAGGGCGAACCACCTGAAGATCAATGGTTCTGGTATCAAGAGAAAGAAATAGACATCAAGGTCACCAGAAACAACAGAGCCGCTGAGGTGTCAAGTGCCAGGTGACACTGGGCTACAGAAATCTGTCTATCCTGAGGTGCATGTGAGACTCAAGGCCAGGCGGTGGCTACCTGGTCACGCTGCAGCTCTCTGTTTCTTTTCATAATGTGCTCTATCTGCCTGTGAGGTTGAGATATGCAGCACCCTGTGGTGCAGACTTGGTGCCTGACTGGTCTGTTCAGGTTTTATTGGCGTTTCCCGGGGGAGGACTTAAAGGGTCACCTACAAACCGGGACAACTTTCAGGCACCTCCTGGCAAACCATGCTCGCAGATCCTGGTGTATCATCTCCTTTTCAGCCCTATCCATGGTGCCAGCCACTAAAACTGACTGGTGCCCCCTGGCAGTGGAAGCGGGGAAGGGCACGGCCTGCATTGCTCAATGTTTCTCATTCCTGAGACTGAATTTCTGACGTGTGTTCTTGCTGATCAACGAGAAAGCCCAGGGCACAGTAACGTCTGGCTCCTTGTCTCTGCTGCCCAGTTGCTTGCAGGCAGGCTGGATGGGTCAAGTGCTTTAATCTCTAAGTATCCAGGAGAGCAGCTGGACGTACTGCTTCTGAAAGTGCCCGTGCTTGTCTTCTGTGACACCGGGATTAGTCCTCTTCATGAGGTTCTCAGGTTCTTCGTACTCCATCGTAAACAGCAGGGGCTTAGATGAGATGCCTTCAAGCTCTTGTGTGCTGCCTCTCACATGTAACTCGAGCACATTGCTACACAATCCAGCATGTTTCCCTGCTTTCCTTGGCTTCTGGTAGGCCCAGCGCTGGGCCTTCTCCTTACCAGTAGCCATTTTTTAAAAGCAGGGTAGTCCTCATGGCATCTTATTTTGACAGTTCTGTTGTACCTGAGTATTTATAGAGGCTTTGTAGAAGTGAGAAATACGCCACCAAAAGCCTAAGATGAGACTGAGAGGAAAAGAGGCAGGTGTGAGAGGCAACGTGCCAACACTGAGTGCGGCAGAGCATGGGGGTGGGTCCTGTGACAGAAGACAGTGTGGCGGTGGTGCGACTTCACGTACTCCTGAGGTCTGCGGATTGTGAACTTGGAGAAGAACCAACCAGTCATCTGCAGTGGCTTTGTGTCCGTGCCACGGCCTTCCTGCATGTGGGTGTGTGTGACACAGGAGCAGGTGCCCTGAGTGAGTGTGGGGAGGGGAGACCTGGCCTCCGTGGTGAGCATTGGGCATGGGGCCAACAGCTGCTGCTTAACACAAGAGCAAAGTGTCTGAGTGTCCGTGTCCAGTGCCAGCCACCTGATGGGCGGGATCACTGCCGAGGAAACAGGCCCTGCAGGGCAGACAGAGTGGGCTTCACAAACTTGGAGGGAGGGAGGGGTACAGCATGGGAAGTGGCCTGCCAGGTGGGTGGACTGGGTCAAGCAGAGGTGATGGGGAGGATGGATGAGGAGGAGGTGAGAAAAGTCAAGTGGCAGATGCCAAGGGCTTGAAACAGATGGGTGGCCTGCGGGAGTGGCATGGGTGAAGAAACACTGCTCGTTTGTGTCAGGAATGCCTTCCAAAGCCACAAGTATTTGGATGTAGGAATATCTATGAAAATATTGAACCCAGTCCTTCTTCAAAAAGAGCTTGCAAATGCTTCACAAGTTGTTGTGTTCTTTACCTGACTATCCGACTCGTGTTCAAAGGCAGATGAGGGATATTTGCTCCCTTGTCCTCAGAACACTGAGATTAGGAAACGACGTCCTCAGGCATGCAGCTGAGAGCAGATCATCATGTCTGCCTTGAAGAAGAAGTTGTTTATTCCCTAAGTCCGTAGCTTACTTCCCCCACTCATTTTACTTTCACAATTGTGGGGCATTGGTAAATTATTAGTTTGGCTGCTCTGTGTTCTATCCTAATAAATAGCTTGAAATTTTCAGCCCAACCTGTTCTTATGAAGTATTAGGTTTGAGTCCTCTGGTTGGTCCATACTGTCTGTTAGACAAGATTTTACCATTGGACATCAACCAATAGCTGTGGGGGACAACAACTGTTGCCCAAACAGGGCCCTCTCCTTCCCTTGTGCCCAGTCAATAGAGGAGCTAATCAAAGGATGCAAGGGTGGTATATGATCCTCAGAAATGCACAGAGGATCCACTTGGGATGCCAGAAAAAAAAAAAAAGCTCCTTAAGAGCAGGAAGCTGCCAAAGAACAGGGGAAGAAACAGAAAACTGCCAGCTTGCAACTTGGCAGGTTGGCAACCTTAAGTGTACAGGTGGGATTGCTGTGAATTTTATCCAACCAAAAAAAAATGGGACAAAAACTATCCCAAGAAACTAAACATTGCGTTCATATGCTTACGTACTGGGTAACACAGATGAAAATTCAAGTATTTGAAGCTACTTGAGAGAAATTGTTAAGTGCGGTAATTAAATTTGACCCTTGGTTCCCTGATGAGGGCACAATAGGTCCAGACTGTTGGAGCAGGCTACATAAAAACTGAAAGGGTGGGCCCCCTTCTTGTACTCATTTATCCACTCATGGCAGATCAAACGTGGTCTGGGACCACTGTAAAATCTAAAAATCCTGTTGCCCCTCAAGTCCCACCCCCATCAATCAGTTTACTGAGCCTGTCAAGAAAAAAAACCTCCCCCTTGTAAACAATTATTAGAAAAAGTAATACCCTTTCAATTAGTGCTATGGGCAGGCAGGTTTGAGGATCAAAGACTTCCTTAAATTTTATCTCTGCTTTAAGTTTAAAATTGCAATATCAACATATAGACTAAAATCTTAATCATTCTGGTTCTACATTTGGGCTCTCATGGATAAACAGACATGACTTGGGAGTAAATAAAAAAGAAAATTGGTTGCCTAACAGTACAGCATAAAACATCTAAGTTATTTGGCTTCCAAGTGTATCTCTCAAGTTCAAAACATTGCAAAAAAAAAAAAAAGTCTCTCACAGTTGTAATCTGCTTCAATAAATTTACTATTTATGGTTTAAAATAAAATAAAATATCAATTATCTCTCTCCTGAAGGAGAAAAAAGAAACATGCTTAAGGTAAGTTAAAATCCATTCTTATCAGAGCCTCCACTATAGAACTGCCACAACCTCACCCAGGTTTAATGCCAGTTCAAAGGCTTGTAAAAATACTTATGAAGACCAGGGCTGGAGGAATAGCTTGGCAGGTAAAACGCTTCTTTAGCAGGCTTGAGACCCTGGGTTAGATTTCCCAGAACTGCATAAGCCAGGCATGGTGGTACAGTGAGTTCAAGACCAGCCTGGACTACAGAGTGAGAACCTGTCTCAGAGAGAGAGAAAGACAGAGAGAGAGAGAGAGAGAGAGAGAGAGAGAGACAGTAAGCCCAGAAAAAATTAAAGAAGCAGCTGTTTTTGTTATCTTAATAAAAATAAGTTCTTTAACATCACTTTCATATTTTTGCTATCCACACGTCTCAACAAGTAGCCTCTCTGTTAAAAATTTTACAAACGCCATCTCAATTTATCATTTTGCTTCTTACTCCTCAAATGCATGTTTAAAAAATGATCTTGATATAGTTTAACTTGTGTGAGATATTTGTCTAATCTATCCCTCTAGATCAGGCTCTAATCTCTTAACAGTTCATGGTTCTGTGGATAATCCACAACATCTAAATACATGAAATTTTGGATGAAATTTATGGGCTGTCATGGTAGCTAAAGGAAGAGTGGCTATGACACAGGGCCACCAGCAGAGGGGCAAGTACATTAGCACACATGTGATGCTGGTGCAACCCAGAGTCTTGTGTGTGCCCCAGTAACACAAGATTATTTGACCCAAAAGCCTAGTGGCCCAAGGTGCCAAGACGGCCTTCCTGTCACTTGCTACCAGTGAGGTTAGAAATCAGCAGGGAATGAATAGCCCCCTTTTTATAGCCACTTTTACAATGAAAAAGGTCTCCTTTGTTCTTTGGGAAGGGAAAACCCTGGGGTGTTCAGGCGTTGGCACACAATTTTAAATGCAAGTGCAGCCAGCCACTCTGGGGACCCTCAATTTGGTGTTAAGCTAGTTGGCTGTCCCTAGATGCCACAGATGCAGGCTGGAAAATTGTCCCCATCTGCCTGTTTCCCCACCTCTGTCTTCCCAGTGTGTTTAAGATGTGTCTTCTCAGGAGTGTAGATGGAGTATCCCACCCAAAGGTCCTTGTTGAGCTCCATGGGAACCTTCCTACAAGAATACCTTGGTTTTTTTCCTTTAAAAAATTCCTTGGAAAACAAGCAATGTTTACCTAGTATCTGTGATATTGGCTGCTTCATATTGCTTTGTGTGGAACAACCGCATCCTTTCTACCTTCAGTCCAGTGGTCAAAATCACCCAGCATGAAGGGTGAAGTATGGAGAACAGAAATGAAAATGGCCATCACGATATGTAACTGAAGCAGAAATCTTCCAAGAGGGGAAGAAAATGGCAGTGGCAAATGCCCCCAGTAGAATCCTGGTCCCTGTACAGTTGATCATGGTAGTCCACCTTGGAAAGCCCAAGTGGCTCGGGTCCACCCCATCTCAGAATTAAAATTGAACACAAGAAGAGGGCAAAGTAATTATCTGAGGAGTGAGGCCCTGGGTAAGGAGGGAGGAGTCCCAAAACCAAAAGAAAAAAAAATAAAGAAGAGAAAAAATGGTCACCAGAATGTATACTGACCAGACAGTGGCTGGGAACCTGAGATCTGGGCCAAGGTTGTGGAAGATTCAGCAGGCCAGAGGCCCCGAAAGAAGATTCTGATCTACAACACAACCCAGATGGTGTCATAAGCCAAATGAAAGTTTATTGTGACAGCTGAAATAAATGGCTAACATACAGCACACGGGCAGTGCCATAAGGGGAATCTCCCCCACCAGCAAACCCTATGGGGTCTGATGAAAGTTGGAGGCCTACTGTTGTTTGGGAAGCCCAACATCTGCACACATCAGAGACCAGAAAAAGTGTCTCTTCATTTTTCAGTGGAAGTTGCCGGGATCTGCAGAAAAGGGAGCAGTCAAAGTAGACATCCCAGTATGAGGGCACACAGGCCCCAACACCGGGAAGGCAGAGTGGGTAGAAGGAGAATGAGTAATTGCTGCTTAGTGTGAAGGATACACCCTCAGTTATACAGTGCTTCTCTCGTGGCTGAAGGAGAAAGAAGGGGTTGTAGGAGGAACCTGCTGCTCTCTCTGTTGAAACGCTGCTCCTGCCATCTTTATGTTGATCGATCCTTCTCATGCGTACGTATGATAGTGTTCCCTTGTACTAGATATTCCCTGACAAATTTACTGGTCATTTTCACATTACTTGGGCACCCCAACTTAAAGGAGGTAATGGTCATTGGGCTCAAAGACGTTAGAGAATTCAGTTCACAGCTAGCTTCAAGATATAAAGGGCATAATGGAAGACACTGGCAGAGGAAAGTTGCTCACTGCCTGGAGGTCAAGAAACAGAGAAGCTGGAAACAAGCATATACCCTTCTAAGTCATGTACTCAGGGACCCATCACCCCAACGAGATCCCTACCTGCTAGCAGCCCTGTCACATACTGTACCTATCAATGAATGAATCCAATGGACAAAACACCTCACACCAACTTGATGTTTATCTGGCTCAAGGTTTTTAGAGGATTCAGTTTATAGTCAGCTGGCTCCAAAGCAGAACTATGACGGGGTTGGGGGGGGCGTGGAGAGGAAAGCTGTTCACCCCATGGCTTTTAGGAAGTAAAGAGAGAGGGGAGGAGCTAGGGACAAGAATACACTCTTTCAAGTCACGCCCCTACTGGCCAATCTCCAACCAGGCTTCTCTCTCCAACAGTACATATACCAATCAATGAATGGTGAGTAGAATCTTCATGACCTAATCACCTTCCAAACACCAGGATTTTGGGAGAAGCTTCATTCTGCCCTCAGTACCCATTGCTTGCATTAAAGCATTTACCGTTATATAGAAAAACAATGCAACTAGTGTTTGTTGTCTGTCTGTGTTTCCAAAGGACATGTCTTTGTTATTGACTCTCTCCAAAACTAGTAGACAGGTAAACATTGTTTTCTGAATGAAGGAATCAATGAGAAAGGATGCTATTCACCAAAGACACTTCCAAAAGCCTAACCTCAGGTTACTAACTTGGGAAACTTCATTAAAAAAATAAAGATTGATTTTAGCAAAGTTTGCAAGCACATGAATTTTAAGTTTATCTTTTGGGGTTTTCAAAAAAGTTTCTGCTTCCACACTGGAAACAATACTGATAAAGAGAAGCCTTTTCACTGGATTCCCAAGGCTTTGCATGATAAAAGATTTGCTCTCCCACCTCTTACTGCTCTCTAATCTAAGACAGCCTTCTGTAAACAGCCACTTAGAAAAAATAAAATGGTCCTGAATGTTACAGCAGAACACTTCACCAGTGCTATAGGAAGTCAAGCATTGGAAAACCCATTGAATCGAGCATTTAGGAGAAAGTCAAGATGAAGGGTGCAATCTGAAATTTCTGACTTCTCTTTAAGCATCTGAACTGTAAATTGGAGAAAAAGAGAGAACAAAGAATATAAAACTGATATTTAGGGGTAAGACTGTGAAACACTTTGCATTACTGCAGGATGTTAGCATGCCCGATTTCTGGTTTTTAAGTAGCCATAATGTGTAAACACACACACACACACACACAGTTATAGTCTCCAGTGTTTATCGGGAGGACTTTTGTAAGGTGACTGGATTGAGGGGAGGGTGTCAAAATCATCAGTGGTTTCTTCCTGGTGAGATCATGGCTGATCATCCTATTTGTTATTGGAGCCTGATTAAAAGAGGTGTGCCACTGAGGATGTGTTTTTGGAAGCTATATCGTGCTCCCCAGCTGTTTCCTCCCTTCTCTCCACTTTCTGGCTACAATAGGGTGAGCAGCTTTCTTCCACCAGCTTGTTCTACTATGCGGCCTCTGCCTTGAGCCAGTTGACCGTATATTGATTGAACCTTCTGTGACTGGGAACCAAAATAAACTACTCCTTTAAATTGTAGATATTGGGTACCGTATCCCAGCAGGGAAACTGACTAACACACACACACACACACACACACACACACACACACACACACACACACACAATGACACCAAGAAGGAAAAAATTGCTATATATTCTAAAACACCTCCTAAGAATTCTTTTAAGAAAATGATGCCAAGAAGTGGGGATATAACCTAATAATTAAGGAGAAAATGGTAAGGAGAGAAGAACTGACATCCTTGCTCTGGAGGGCACATGACAAGAGCAGCCTTTGTTCAGGAGAAATGAAAGGTGGCCCAGCTTTCAATCACAAGGTCACTAGTTGATGGTCACTTTCTTCCTTTGACAGACACAGAAAAAGCCATTTCTATTCCCTCATTCCCTTATCACCTCAGCCAGACAGCCCAGGAGCCACTCCAAGTTTGGCCATGTGACCTTGTTTGAGCTCCTGAGGTCAGGATATAGGGAGGACTTGCAGACACATAAACAAAACAGAATCTTTCTCCAACTAAACCCTAAAGTTTCTCCATTTTTTTATTGATTATTACTGTGGATTGAGCTCAGACCTACATGCATAGATCATTTTTATTTCTGATTTTGAGACAAGAACTCACTAAGTTGCTAAGATGCCAAGACCGAGATAAAACATATAATCCTCCTTCCTCAGCCTCCCGGAGTGTTGGGGTTCCAGGTCTGTGCCTCCAAGCTAGACTACCTACTTTGCCCTCTGAAGTTAACCTTTCCTAGCAAGGCATCCAGAGAAAGCACAAACACAAGCTAGCCAGTTCCTCCTGTTGCTGACAGGGGGCGCTAGAGGCCACACAAGGTTAGCTGACCTCTGCTAAGGGGCTGTGCTGTGAAGGTTGCTTGTGGTGTCTGGGCTGGTTATGAGGTGTCTGCAGACATTATTAACCCCACAGCATGTCTTTTGATACAAAATGAAAAATAGCTTTGGAAGTGACAGTAAGAAGTTTAATATACCATGGCTACAGGAGAGAGCATTTCAAAAATCCAGAATCCTTGCTGTGGAGGCTTGCCCAGTGCTCCCTGCCTGCCGCCATCCCTTGCCGGGGATCCCGGCCTGCGTCACACAGCCTGCTGCCATCACCTGCTGTGGAGATTGTGATGTTGCATTTGGACTTAGGATTTCTTTGTATGTTTAGGATTACCTCGTTCCCTTTAGTGCAACTGATCAAGTTTTCTTTTTTTTTTTATTATTATTCTGTTGTTTTTGTCTTTTATTGTTCTTGCTGTTTTCTCCATTTTTTCTTTTTCTCTTTATGTCCCTCGAACTTCTTTTGGGAAGCTTCGTCTATGTACCTCTTTGTTTTCTTTTTTCTTCTCTCTTTTTTATGTTCCTTTCTTCACCTTTCCTTCCAACTCCTCTCTGTATCATAGTTGCTGAATCCCTCCTTTATTAACTCTCTGAGTCCTGTGTCTTGAAGCATTCTGCATATCTGGAAGCTACATTCTCCCCACTTCACTCTCAACTCTCCCCAGCTCATCGGAATCTTCCTTACAGTGCTCTTCCCTGGTAATTTCAGTCTAAAGCAGGAGTCTGACAGGCCACCCACTACCATACAGATATTCTTCTGCTTTTTAGTTGATATCTAAAGCTAACCTCTCATTATAGTCTGGTCTCCACCTATGCCAGTCCTCCCTATGACTGAGCCCGCTCAGTCAGTCAGCGGGTACTCGAGTGGAAGAGTGCGAATTAAAGAAATACATGGACTCTTGCAGAGGCAAAAGACGCTGCAAAAGACACTTTATTTTTTACAGTCTTCCTTATATACCCCAGTTGTTTACCAGCTTCATGACTCCATTATCAGAGCCACCAAGGACAAGGAACAGTCGTCATCGTTTAAGCAAAATTCCATCTGAGTTAAAGTACAAGCAGTAACAAATTCTTCTGAGCCAAGCATAACTCAAACACTTCTTCTTTGTTGAAGAAACTCGGCCAAGGTCAGCTATGCTGAGCCTCTAAGGCCCCAACATCCCGATGAGTAAACAGTTAAGAATCAATAATTAAGAATCAGATGGACACTGCATCCAGACCCCCACCTGCATTCCGAGTTTGCATGGCCAGGCCTAACCTCCATCCATTGCTGCTGCATGCTGGAGGTGCACAGGGAGCTGGGCTCACAGCCCTGCCTGCACCTCGGAGCTTACGTGAGTGGGCCTACTTGGCAATTATTGCTACTATGCTCCAGGGGCACACAGATAATCACACCTAGACCCCTGCCCACTCCTTGCAGCCCACACAACGGGACCTCCTCTGTATCCATCACAGCTATGGGCAAGAGGCATCCAGGTAGCTGTGCCCAGACCCCCAGCTGTACCTCAGGGCCCACATGATGGGGCCTAACAGGCACCTGTCTTTGCTGAGTGCCGGGGGCACACAGGTAGCCACACCCAGACTCCCTGACCACACCTCAGAGCCACACAACTGGGCCTCCTCTGCATCCATTGCTGCTGTGCACAAGAGGCACCCAGGTAGCCATGCCTGGAGCCTTGCCTGCCCCTCGCAGCCAGTACGACAGGGCCTACTTGACACCCATCTCTCCTGCATGCCGGAGGCATTCAGACCGTTGTGCCAGACCCCTACCCGCACCTTAGAGTGTGCACAGCTAGGCCTAATTGCCATCTGTCATTGATGGCATCTAGAAGAATCGAGGCAGCTGGGCCCAGACTCCTGTCTGCAATTCAGAGTATATACAACTGAGCCTAACAGGTACCCACCACTGCTGCATGCCACAGGCATCCAGCCACAGGTGTCCAGCCTGGAGACATCCAGGTAGCTGCACCTAGACCTTCAAGTCTGAAAGAAAGAAGTGAGCTCCAAAGAGGAATCCCACTTCAGTGACACAGTTAACATATTGCACAGGCAGATTAACACTCTTCACTATCAGAATACAGACATCACTTAAGGATACCACAGCAACTCAAAGGAACACTCATCAGCAAGATGAGGAAACAAGCAGGCAAGATGCCACAGGAAGTCCCCAGTTCATCAAGGGACACGCAAATAGAAGAAGAAGATCCAAATTTTCTAAACTTTAAAAAAAAATTAACTTGCTAGAAGAACCCAAGACAGATTCAGACAATAAAATACACTTGAAGAATTAAAAAAAAATTTTTAGCTAAAGAAATTAAGGAGGAAACAAACTGAAAATTAGCAGAGCTTAAAAGTCAATACAGGAAATGAATGACAAATTCACTGAAGAATTCCCAAAATATGAAAAGAAAGGAAGTACATCAGGAGAAGAAAATTGCCATGAAAAGTTTAGGGAACAGAATGACACAAAAGGTGGAGAAAATCTCTGATTTAGAGGCTAAGAATGAAATAATGGCCCAGACCATTAATGACAATGAAATAATTCAATGTCAACAAGAAACGGAATGCTGCAGATTATAGAAAACTCAAAGAAGCTTTACCTCAGAACACCAGGAATACAAGAAAAAATAGAAATTCATACTAAAGGACTAAGAATTCTATTCACTGGACTCATATGAGAAAACTTCTTATACACAGAAATCAAAATAGACATGCAAGTAATGGAGGCATACCACATACCCAGTAGATATGACCAAAATAGAAGCTCCCCTAGACATACAATAAAACTCACTGAAATACAAAGCAGAGAGAATTTAAGAGCAGTAAGAGAAAAGAAGGAAGTGACATATCAAGGCAAACTTATCACGTTAACAGCAGATTCTCAACACAAACTCTAAGGACCAGAAGAGCCTAGAGTGAAGTCCTCCAAGGCTTAAAGTATTGGACTTTAAGCCAAAACTGGTCAAAAAAGACAAAGACCATCACTTCATTCTTGTAAAGGAAACAATCCGCAAGAGAAACAGACAATCATAAGCATTTATGCCTTGAAGAATCATGCACCAACAAAACTACTGATCTTCAGAAAACAGATAAACTCCAACTCTATAATAGTGAGGGACTTTAATACTCTTCTCTCTCAAGAAGACAGGTCAAATAACACAAAATCAACAAAGGCAATCAGTTCTGAACTGTATCATATAAGAAATGGATCTTCCAGACATATATAAAGTATTTAATCCAGCAAAAACAGAATACACATTTTTATCATCTGGTCAGGGAACATTCTCCAAAATAGACATACTCTAGGCCACAAAACAAGCCAAAACACATATAAGAAAATTGATATGATACCGTCTACCCTGTCAGATCATAGTGGAATAAAACTAGAAATTAACTACAACACAAACAGAAGATACAACTCAAACCAATGGGAACTGAATAGCACTCTTCTATATTCTATATAAGCTTTGGGTTACAGAAGAAATCAAGCAAGAAAGAAAAAAGTTCACAGAGACAAAGGACAAGTATCACATCACCATACAACCTCCAGGACACAATGAAGGCAGTGGCAAAGGAAAATTCATTTCTATAATGGCACACATTTTTAAAAAAATTGAGCAAGTCTAAATAAATAACCCAACCTTACACCTCCAGGCCCTAGAATAACAGGAACAAGTCAAACCCAAAATTACCAAAATGAAAGAAATGATAAAGATCAGAACAGAAATTAATGAAACAAAAACTAAAAAATAAACAAGAAAAGAAATAAAAACAAAAAGTTTTTTTGAAAAGATCAACAATATTGATAAACCTCTTCCTAAACTGACAAAAAAAGGAAAAGAGAACACCTTCCTCAACACATTCAGGAATGAAAAAGGCAAAATGACAACAGATAACAAGGAAATTCCAAGGATTCTAACATGTGACTTTGAAAACTTATACTCCAATAAATTCAAAATTCTAAAAAAATGGATGAGTTCCTAAACATATATCAACCACCCAAACTGAACAAACAGAAATGACACATCTGAACTGGCCAAAATCCACCTTTGTAATTGAGGAAGTAATAAAAACACTTTAAACCCAAGAATAAAGTGGGGCCTAATGGCCTCCCAGCAGAATTCCATAAAAAAATCTAGGAATGATTTTGTACCAACACTAACCAAACACTTTCAAGTCATTGAAAAGGAAGGAAAATTGCCCAGTTCATTTCTTGAAGCAAGCATAACTTTAATTCCAAAATCAGATAAAGACTCAACCAAAAAAGGAAACTACAGGCCAGCATTCCTAATGAATATAGATGCAACACTCAATAAAATCCTTGCCAACAGAATGCAGCAAACCATAAAAAAGATCACACACCATGACCAAGTGGGCAACTGAAATGAAAAGAAGCTTCTCAAAAGAAGTACAAATAAATGGCCAACAAGCACATGCAAAGCATTCCTCATCATTGGCCATCAAAGAAATGCAAGCCCAAGCAACATTGAGGTTTCACCTCACCCCAGAGAGAACAGTCTATCAAGAACTCAAAAAAAAAAAAAAACAATAATTCTCGACAATGGTGCCAAAAGAAGGAATGCTACTCCATTGTTGGTGGAAGTGCAATCTGGTACAACCGTGACGGGAATCAGTCTGGAGGTTCCTTAGGAAACTGAGAACAGAAATTCCATTGGATCCAGCTACTGCTCTACTGAGCATGATCCCTAAATAAATACATAAATAAATAAAGTCAACATACCAAAAAAAAAACATGCATATCCATGATAATAGCAACACAATTCATTAAGCCAAATCCTGGAAACAATTTACCTTCCCATCAAAAGAGAAATGGTTAAAGAAGATGTGGTACTTACACACAATGAAACACTATGCCGCCATAAGGAAAGACAGATATGAAGTGTTTGAATGAAAATGGGGCCACTTGAATCAATAATGCTCAATGAAATGGGCCAAGCACAAAAGGTAGACTATACACGGGTGTTCCTCTTATGACATGAACAAAAATAATGAATGTAAAGGTTCCAACACCCATGACCTAGTAGAAAGAGAGGCAATAGTCAGCTAGGAAAGGGGTGAACCTCTGAAAAAGGAGCGATAATAGATGCTCACTGATTCTGCAAAACCCATGTCTAATGTATTATAGAATTAGAAATTCATGTATTTACAAAATAAAAAAAAATTTTCATTTATTGATGATCAAGTGTTTGGTCTGAAAATAGATCTTGGTAAAATTATTCAAGAAATACACTGCTTCTAAAGTATCTAGAAAGTTAATGGGTGCGCCCTGGCAGTTTGGTAGAAACCATTCTAGGGTGGTTGGGGTGTGCATATCATGTGGCATGGAGTAGGCACCTATGAGGCTCGTAAAGAAGGGCACTATCCTGTACTACCCCCAAAACATAAAGCGTAACAGTGGGGTGAGACTTCCCAGGCTTGCAGTCAGAATCCTTGATGACTATGTTGATACCATGTGCCCCAGGGACTTCTCCTCTCCCACCTGTCAGCTGGTTCTGCAGTGGTGCATTCTGGTTGCCAGGTGCAGGTTCCAATTCCAGACCAAACAACAGACCGGTCTAAGCAAATAGCCCATGTAGCCTTGTACCATGGAAGAGCCCAGCCAGGACCAGTCCTCCGTTCTGCTTGGGGCTGTTCCTAGAAGGACTACTCAGGTGTGTGGTGCTACAGCCAGAAGACAAGAGAACTGGCCCTGATGGCCTCCAGATCTATACGGCTGTGCTCGGGGTTCTAGCTGTGCTTAGTCACCTTACAGAGCATCCAGTCAGTCAGAAACTGTGAGGTGAGAGAAGAGACTCACACTTCACCTTTCTACCCTTATTGAGGAAAAACGGCAACTCCTTGAAAAAAGTAGTCTGTTTCAAAAAGAATATGAGGCCTTGGAGTCAGCTTTAAAAGATGCCTGCTCGGAGGAGCAAAGCCTCATGTATGCAGGATACCTACCAAAGTAGGGAGCCGTACAAACTGGAAGCGGATGACATCCTCTCTCTAGACCAAGAGCTAAAGGAAGAGCAAGACAGAAGTGCTGAACAGGAGCAAAGACTTCAAAGACCATCCATGCCCTAGTCCGTGAGATACAATCTCTAAGGTCCCAAGCTGCCGAAGCCAACGTCACTACCAGGCTCTATGAGATCAATCAAAGAGGACTTGAGAAAGTAGCAGCAGATACTCTGAATGAAAATGCCCGGCTCCAGGAAAGGCAGAAACAACTGGCCCAAGCTGCCGGGAGGACGAAGTGGAGGAGTTAAAGAGGCAGAAAGCATTGTGGGAGGAGCGCAGGGTCCCTGGAGAAGAGCTTCTCCAGGAGGAAGAACCTCAGATCAGACATCTCGCTGAGTGTGTTCTTAGGATGGACACTGGAAGAAGAGAAAGAAACCAGACTCGTATTCAACCATCTGAAGTGGAGAAAACCAACAAAGGTTGGACTGCAAACAGCACAGCCCCAGGCTGAGAGAGCCTGCTTAGGGTCCTATAGTCACAGTTTATTAATGCCAAATCATAAAACAAAGAAGACAAGCCTATTTTTCTTTTTTTTTCTCTTCTCATCTTAAAGTAGTATAACTGCTTTCAAAATGTTTAGCTGGTGCTGAGAGAAAGTGATTTCTTAAAAATCAAACGATTGCGTTTTTTTAATATGAAAAACACAGGCATTCTATAGAACAGAATGGGTGTGACAGTGGGCATCTGGGAAAAATGGGGAGGTGCCGGCAGTCCAGAAAGGTTGAGTGGGGGGATTGCAGCGCTGGCACATTATACATGTGCACAAACGCTCAAGTTCAATGCAGCCACTGCATATAAAGTATATATTGATAAAAACAGAACCCAAACACATATGAGCAATAATACTATAAGAGATCACTATAATTTATAATATAACATATATTATAAAGTAATTCATCCTTTTTCACTATTTAGCAGCTCAATAAAGAAGGCAATGTATGCTCACCTCAGCAGCTGGCCCTGACGTTTTTCCTTCTGTCCTTCTGAAGTTACATAAGTGATGACATCCGGGCTCTAATACTACGAGCATCATTATCATCCAAGATACAATATTTCAAAAATAATGAATAGTAAGCAATGTACAATCTCCTCTTTATGTTTTTTTATACAGGACCAGCCTGGAACTCACTAGGTAGCCCAGACTGGCCTCAAACACACAACAATCCTCCTACCTCAGCCTCCCAAGTGCTGGCATTACAGAAATGAGCCACCAGGCTGCTTTTAACCTCCTCTTGATTTATGCAATAGCTACATTACTAGAAAATCTGTAACCTTAAAAATACGCAAAAATACCTAAAGCTTTATTAAAACATGAAGTTGCGTTTAGGCAGAGATAACTGTAGATAAGTTTAACACTTACGTGTAAGTTGTAAGAGACATTCAGAATTCGTATTCAAGCCAGTTGTAGCAGCACATACCTGCAAGCCCAGGCGTCTGGGAATTTAAGCAGAAGGATCAGAAGTCAGGATGGGCAACTTAATGATTCCTTGTTTCAAAACACAATTTTAAAACCTTCTAAGAACTGTTGCTCAGTGCTTGAATGCCTCCCAGACACAAGGCCAGGGGATCACTCTCCAGCGTGGAAAAAACAACAATGAAGAGTCTGAATTCAGGAACAATTTTGTGATTTTTTTTTTCCTGTGAGGGTTTGTATTATTCATTGCAAAACATCTAGCACCTCTGACTCCTTTTAACTACACGTCAGCAGTGCCATCCAACCAGTTTAACCACAAAATGGTCAAGTTTCCAAATGTTACAGGTGATAAGCTGTGTCTGCTGTTGAGCCTTGAGAGCTAGAGAATCCGGCAATCAGTTCTGACTCACATAGTATCACTGTGATACTAACAATCTAACCCTTCCTTTGGTTGGTAACCTTTTTTGCAGCAGCCCTATTTTTAAAAATCCCTCTATGTTTATAGGTAAGTTACTGGAGCAGATCATCCTACTGAAGATCTGAACAAGCAGGCCTCAGTGTATCATGTAGGATTAAATTCCACTAAACGCATCGGAAAACCTACCTTCACAGTGGCTTGAACACAACAGAAGCTGCTCTGTCTCCACACACTGAGCCTGAGGCAGAAGAGCTGAGCTGCCACAGCTGGTAGAGTTCTGCCCACGCGGGGCCTGGAGGCCTGGGCTTGTTCTCCTCACAGCGCCACAGAACATGGCAGCAGTGTCCAGGGCCCAGGTGGCAGCAGGATGCAACAGAGAGGCAGGACGTGGCCAAAGATGCATCCCTCGGCATCCATGGAGACCGGACCCAGGAGCCCTCAACTATCAAGGTCAGTGGAAGCTTAGGTCTTTATCTAGAACAGTGTCTTTTTGGTGTGAATGAACCCTACGCATATCTCCCTGCCTGTTTTATGTCATTCACGCTGGACTGGGAATGTTGCTCAGTGGTGTTGCACTTGCCAAATACCCACAAGGCTCTGGTTTGGTTCTCAGTACTGGGAAGAAAAAAAAATAACTCCAGATTACTTATAATACACACAATAATGTAAATTCAATTTAAATAATCACCACGTTCTATTGTTTAGGAGATAAAACAAGAAAAAATCTGTACATGTTCCACACAGAAGCATTTTTTCATAACATTCCTATTCCACAGTTGTTGGAATTTGCAGATATGGAGCCTGTGGATATGGAAAGTCAGCTGTGTATGTTCGTTCTTTTGTTTTTCCCACACCAGAATTTTTGTCTTTTTTAAAGACAGTATCTCATTAAGTCTCTCTCTCTCTCTCTCTCTCTCTTTCTCTCTCTCTCTCTCTCTCTTTCTCTCTCTCTCTCTCTCTCTCTCTCTTTTGAGACCAGGTCTCGCTCTGTAGCCCAGGCTGGCTCTGAACTCACTAAGGAGCCTTGGACTCATGGAAATCCTCCTGCCTCAGCTTCCCAAGTGCTGGGATTACAGGTGTGTGTCACCACAGCCGGCTTATCTGGTGCTGGGGAATCAAACTCGGGTACTTAGTGCTTGACATAGTACTTGCCAGGCAAGCACTTTAACCACTGATCTCCAGCCCCTTCTCATTAAGTCTCTAAATTGTCAAACCTGGGCTTGAATTTGTGATCCTTCCGCCTCAGCCTCCCAAAATACTGGCTTAGAAGAAGTTTGCTACAGTGCCTAGCTCTACATTTTGTCTTCTAGGGAAAGTTCAGAGAAGCTGCCACAAGAACAGTCCTTTTATATCTCGTTGTCAAAGCTCACTTACATAGCTGTGCTTAACTGCAGGAAAGCTGGAAGGTAAGGTTCATTCTGGCTGATTATGGGCTCAGCTGAAAATTCTCTTACTAAAGAAGAAAAGAAATGGAGATTGGGTGGCAAGCTACCAACCAGTGCCCTACATAGGCAGAAAACAATCAAACCAGCTCAGGCCTCAGCAGACAGCACTCTGCGTGCGCATTCAATGTTGGAGCATGCAGCCCATGACAGTGGCATGCTATAAGCCAGCTGCATTTCTGGCCCCTGAGCCTTTCTCTGGGAAGGGGCCAAATAATGGCTCCCAAGATAACCACATCCTAATTCCTGGAATCTATGAAGACTTTACCTTATGTGGTAAAATGAGTTTTGAAGGTGTGATTCAATTAAAACCTCTTAAGGTAGGGGTATGTTCCTGGGTAGACAGAGGCAGGAGACCAGAGAGACAGAGATATGTCTAAGGACTAAGGACCCCAGATGCTGTCGGGATTGTGTATTAGCTTTCTGTTACTGGGACAAAAATCTCCTGAGAGAATCGCTCTACCATCTACCAATCAGACATTCCAGATCAAACCCTAACAGGAAGCCTCTGGACGGGAGGAAGAAGGGAGGATGCATTCTCTCCTGAAGCCTCCAGGAGGACCATACCTTACCTTGACACCTTACCTCGTGGCATTCAGAACTATAAGGAAATAAATGTATGTTTTGTTAAACTGTATTTGTGATCATTTGTTAGAACAGTAGAATGCTGGTATACGTGGCCACAGTTCTCTGAGCTAGATTCTAAACCCATTCTCACAACCCTTCTGAGCTACCTAATGTATTCTCCATAAATCTCCCACATGCTGAAACTCATCAGAGTAGATTTCCATGTCTGACAAAGGACAGGCTGGTGTTACTCCTAGGGAGATGCACGCCATGGCTCCATGGTCTCCACTGATCTCTGCTTTGGAATCAGACTCCCGTGACAAACAGCCTGCTTCTCCAGGTCAGGCCTACACATCCGTGAGGTCAGGCAGCCAGGGGCCTGGGGTCTGTGTTCCCACCAGTTGTACACAGACTGAGGAAGGGACAGTCTGTCCAAAGTAATAGGTAGGAGTAATAGCAGAAGAAGAAAAAAGTAATAGTGGCCAGCCAAAACCAACACTTTTCTTTTTGAGACAGGGTCTCACTCTGAAACCCGTGCTGGTCCTGAACTCATTATGGAGACCAAGCTGGCCTCAGACTCACAGCAATCCTCCTGCCTCGGCCTCCTGAGTGCTAG
Source organism: Ctenodactylus gundi (assembly GCA_004027205.1). Taxonomy (NCBI): domain Eukaryota; kingdom Metazoa; phylum Chordata; class Mammalia; order Rodentia; family Ctenodactylidae; genus Ctenodactylus; species Ctenodactylus gundi. Next base: position 61,210 of record PVKB01002857.1, on the reverse strand, counting down.
GATTAACGCACACACCACCACACCCAACATTTTGTGATGAGGGACAAGCTGAGGGCTTGCACTTGCTGGACAAGTGCTTTAACCACTGAGCACACTCCCACCCCCAACCAACACATTTTAATTAATTCAATATTTCTGAGGCATACAGTGGTCTTCATATCCGTCAGTCAGGTTTCCAAAGTCAACAAATTAACTATGGTGGATTAAATTTGTCTCCTCAAGGGCTGGCGGAATGGCTCAGCGGTTAAAGCACTTGAGCAAGCGCTAAGCCAAGCGCTAAGTACCTGAGTTCGATTCCCCAGCACCACATAAGCTGGGTGTGGTGGCGCACGCCTGTAATCCCAGCACTCAGGAGGCTGAGACAGGAGGATTGCCTTGAGTCCAAGGCCAGCCTGGGTTCTGAAGTGAATTCAGGACCAGCCTGGACCACAGAGCAAGACACTGTCTCCAAAAAAAAAAAAAAAAAAAAAAAAATTGTCTCCTCGGGTTTTTTAAAAATTTTACCAAAAAAGTGGTGTTTATTACAAGATAGGAAGTGAACAGTGGCAGGCAAAAAATAACACAGTTTAGAAAACTAGGCAACAGACTGAAGAACAATAACTGACTAAGCAAAACCTATGGGGCCCAAGAGGTGGACACCAAGAAGTGGCCAGCTGGAGTCCCCAGCAGGTACCCAGCAGGCCAGGGCTCAGGCTCAGGGGCATTAGAACTCTTATGACTGGTAAGAAGAATCTCAGGCCCCATAACTACACAGGTGGGTGGAGAATTTTATAAACTCAATAGCAGAAATACAAAATATATTTGAAGAAATAAATCAGTATACCCTATGTACCCCTGGAGATAACTGATATATCAGATTACTATAAAATTAACAGATAATATTATAAGATATTTGAGGAAAACTTCCAATATCAACAATTAATACCAGAGAAAATAAAGACAATTTGAGGAAAAGAACAAAACAGGACCATAGTCAAACCAAAAATTTAACAAAAGAATTTTAGAAAACAAAAGGAAAAATGTTACCTAGAAAATAAAATCAAAAGATAACAATGACAGGCAATAAGAAAGGACAATACGACATTCCAGAATGTTCAAAATATGACCAACAGGATTTTCAGAAAGAGAAAACAGGAAAAAAAAAAAAAAGAGCAGTAGGAAGAAATAATCAAAGTCAAACAAGAAAATTTTGATTTCCAAATGTTAATTCATTCACATTTGCTACAGCATATGTTTGGCATTTGATAACCAAATCAAAAGCCTCTCCTTGGCAGGTGTAGTGGCACACACTGTTATCCAGATACATGGAATGCTGAGACAGGAGGATTGCAAGTTCAAGGCTAGCTTGGGTAATTCAGTGATATTCTGTCTCCAAACATAAAATATTAAAAAGGGTAAGGAGTGTAGCTCAGTACTTCAGGGTTGGGGTGGGTAATCTTGCTCAGCTTTGACTGGGCCTGGTTGTCACTCAGTCCTCACTGAGATCTTGACCTCATTGTGTCATCATCAGGCCTCCTGGACTTTTACTGCTCACTCAAGCTATTACCTATCTTACCATAAAAATCAGGAGTGGGGGATGTCTAGCCTCACAAGGCCTCACTAAAGAGAAATAGTTCAGCCATCCACTGGGGTGCTTAACCAAAATTTTACCAAACACAGCAGATTGATTTTTAGGTTAATAATTTTCTATGGCCCATGAGTGATGTCATAAATATCCAAGAGGTCCTTGGCAGAAAAAAGCTCCTTCGCCCCTGATATAAATTGGCAATTATTCAATATTCTATAAATAACACAACTGGGCAGTATTGTATATATTTTGTTAACAATATATTTGTTTCTGTGTGTGTATGTTGCGGTCCACTTGTCCTAGAAGGGAGGAATGAACAAAAAGACGCAGACAAAAGACACACACAAATATAGAGGAAGACTGCAGCCACGAGAGACTGCGCTCTTTATTATTTTTATAGGTCCCTAATCCAACCCCCTCTCTTACTCGCTGACCTTTACCCTAATTCTATCTTGCATCTCTTATTAGACCACCTAGCTTTGTTATCTAGTCAAGGAGTCTCAAAGTCGGCCATAGTCGGCTTGCATTTGTTTGCCACAAGCCAAGAGAGGCCCTTATTTGCAAGAGACCTCTAGCCCCTCCCGTGTGCAGGCAGTGGCTCACCTTGGGTGGAAAAACAAGAATTGTCTGAGACCCCAAGCCCTTCCTGTTTGCAGGCAAGAGCGCATCACCTCAGACTGTAAAACAAAAGACTACCTGGGATTCCAAGCCCTTCCTGTTTGCAGGCAAGGTCTCTTCATCCCAGGGGCAAGACAAAGATATCTGTCTCCTTTGTGAGAACAGAGTCAAACCCCAGACTAGTTTAATTATTTAAGCTTTGGTGGTCTGTGTCTCTAATTCTTGGTTCCCTTCACGTGTATATTACAGTTTTTAAAAAGTTTATAAATTAGAACCTATAAACCTAGAGTAAACAAGTTTAGCTTCTATCCAATAATTTTTTCTCATTTTATTGATATGTACAAGTGCAAAATTTAAGGTTTACAATGGAGTAGAGCATTTTGTGCACATACATATCTTGTCAAGGTGACAAGGGCTTTCCCGCTCTCCTTTTGTCCCTCCCCCTACCCTCCCTTCCCTCCACGTATCCAATAATTTTTGAGACAGGGTCTCACTAAATTGCTCAGTTTCCCAGGCTGAGCCCAAACTTTTGATCCTCCTGCTTCAGCCTCCCAAACAGCTAGGATTAGAGAGGTGTGTCACCACACCCAACTAAACGTACTCTCTTGATAGCTGAAACAGTATGTCAGTGTCTGTATGACAGTAAATAACTATATTAGAATTGAATTAATCGTGTAAAAAATATAATCCCCAAGGGCAAGTCTTTCAAGATATCAATGGCTATGGGCATACTTCAGTGGTTAAAGCACTTGCCTAGCAAACACAAGCTCATGAGTTCGATTCCCCAGCACCACATAAAATGGGAGTGGTGGCGCATGCCTGTAATCCCAACACTCAAGAGGTTGGGGCTAGAGAATTGTCAAGAGTTCAAAGACAGCCTGTGCTCCATAGTGAGTTCAGGGTCAGCCTGGAGTACAAAGTGAGACCCTGTCCCAGAGAGAAAGAGAGAGAGAGAGCAGTAACTCTAACTCAGGTAAGCATGGTGGTGAGCACCTGTAGTCGCAGCACTTGGCTTGTTGATGGTTTAAATTGAAATTCAAATCCCTTTCCCACTGATCCAAACACCCGGGAAGGATGGGGTGACATATTACAAAACTTTGTTATCTGAACAGCTATAGTTTTCACTTAATTCTGCAAGTGGAATTAATTTTTCAGTAAAACGAAGGTTTTGGTAAATTTTCTGTCATTTGTTTCTATCTTATTAATATGGTTATTCTTTTATTCACAGGTATTTTTCAATACATAATAATTGGCTTGAAAAACTGGTATATTTACATTTCATATCTTGAACATTTTTACTTCCCTTCCCCACCAGCCCCTTCCCACAAGCCATTTCCCTCTCCACAAACTCTATCTTCTTATTTTCTCTCATCTCGTTTACTTTTTCAGGTTTTGGTTTTTCATATACAGAAAAACCATGATATGTTTAAGCTTCTGGGTCTGATTCACTTTACTAAACATAATGGTCTCAAGGTGCATAAATGTTTCAGGTTTATCTTTCTTTATGGCAGAGTAGTACTTCATTGTGTAAACATACCACATCTTTATCCATTCATCTGTTGATGGGCATATTGTCTACTTCCAAATTCTAAACTATTAGAAATTCTGCTGCTCTAAATATACGTATGCGCATATCACTCTTGTGTGATGGCTTTAACTCTTTTGGAAAGATAATCAGATGAGGCATTGCTGGGAAATACATTTTTGGTTTTATGAGGAAACGTCATACTCCTTTCCATAATGATTGTACTGATTTACAGTCCCAGCAACAATGTAGAAATGATTCTTTTTCTTCACAACCTCATCAGCATTTGCTATTTTTTTAGTTCCTCAGCAAATATTCTTACTGGAGTTAGATGGAACCTAAGTGTTTGTTTTAGTTATTTTCTCATTGCTGTAACGGAATACCCAATACCCACAGCTTAAGGAAAGAAAGATTTACTGTAAATCACAGCTTAACATGGTCTCGTCTCAGTCCATTCATGGCAGAAGTTCATGGTGGAGGTAGATGCAGCTCCTCATAGCATGGCAGACAGAAAGCCAAGCCAGAGAGTAAGGAGCAGAGCTACCCTTCAGGTCCTGCCCTAGTTATCCACTCCTGGGCCAAGCACATATTCCACCCTCTCCAATCAGGCCCTAACCTCCTAACACTAACCGTATCCATGACCCTGACAATACCCCTAACTCTCACACCTAAACCCTGACCCTGACTCTAACTCCTAACCCTAATACCTAACCCTAAACATAATACCTAACTCTAACCACAACATTATTGGTAGACTATGCTATGGAAGTCAGTGAGGTCTCCAAGTCATATTTTTCCATAGTACTTGTAATTGAATGCAAGGCCTTCACATTTAGCTACACACCCAGACATTTTGTTGTTTTTTACTTATGGTCTTCCTAAATTTGCCTAGATGTAGCTCAAACTCAGTTTTCCTGCCTACTTTTCCCAGAATGCTGGGATTGGTGGTGTGCACTTTCACACACTTATTTCTTCTCCATTTGTTTTTGTTTGAAGCAAAGTATTGCTCTACAGCCCAGGTTGGTCCTGAGCTCCCTGTGTAGTCCAGGTTGCCTTTGAACACAGCAATGCTCCTGCCTCAGCCTCCTGAGTGCTGGGATTACAGGTGTGTGCCACCACACCCAGCTTATTTGGTCCTGGGGAATCGAACTCGGGTACTTAGCACTTGTCTTAGCACTTTTAACCGCTAAGCCATTTCTCCAGCCCACTCCCTCTCTTGTTAATACATCTTTCTCCATCTTTGAAAACCATTGGTCCATTAACTTCTGTCCCTTTCTTCTGTCATGCCTCTCTAGTCCTGCCCATCTCTTGAGTCTGGCTTTCTAGCTTCTTTTCTTGTCTCTGTCACCCTTTTCATCTTCTGTCCCTCCTGTCTCCATTCCTTTCTGCCCTCTCTCCGTCTTAACTGTCTTGGCACACTGGTCTTCCGGCCCCGATCCTTGGTCCCTAATGAGCTGAAATCCCGCTTTCACTCAGATCTGTGTCGCAGCGTCTGCTCACATACTTCGCGGTCTCTCCTTGGCTAACGTCTCTGTCCACACGATCTCTGAGTGTCTCCTCTCTCCACTCTCGAATCTCTGCACTTGTCTCCCTTGTGTTCCTCGCCTAACACCTCTAACCCAGTCGCTCCCTCACTTCTTCATCCTACTGGACGCTTTGCATAGAGGATGGGTGGTGTCACCAAGGAACGGATTCAGGGCCTTTGCTCTGAGTTACATCTCTGGCCCATTTATTCGTTTAGCGATGCTAAATCGCTAAATTGCCCAAGCTGAGCTCGAACTTGCGATCCTCCAGTCTCAGCCGCCCATCGGGCTGAGACTTCGAGCCTGCGCCACCGGCCTGGCCCCACACTTTTCAAACTCACGCGCAGTTCAGGTACTGCTCTGGTTACCACCACAGAGACGCCCAAGCCCACCGCCTCCCAGGAGTGCGAAGAAGGCTCATGGCGCTGAGCATCCGCACACGTAATGCTTTCAACTACACCTCCCAGGAAGGACCGCGCCACTTGTCTCCATTGGGTGGTCCAGGATCTACAGCTCGACAGAGGGTTACCATGGAGACGGAGAGGCGGCCGGCATCCTGGTGAGGGCTGTGATTGGTGCAGGACCCTGCAAATCCCGAGAAAAACCGTACAGGACTGACGAAAATGTGGGGAGGGGGGGGCATGCGCGATCTGGAAGGCTGTCCTGCCCTCGGATGCCCCCCGAGAAGCTTGGCACGTCGACGGCGGCCGGACAGCGGGATTGGAGGCGGGCGCCGTGAGAAGACCGTCGGGAGCGCAACCTGACCATTGCGGCCGCCGCTATCGCCAGAGGGCTGACTAAAGTGCGTAAAAACGGAAACAGGGGAAGGGCGGGGGAAGGGCAAGGAGGCCCTCCCGCGGAAGGTGGACGCGGGGCATTCTGGGAGACGTAGTCCGGCAGGGCAGGGAGGCCGGGAAGCGCGCATGCTCGGGAGTACGCTGTTACCCGCGGAGCTCTGAGGTAGGCGGGGCGGCCTTTCGTCCCAGAAAGCTGAGGGAAAGTATTGGGAAGGAGGAGCAAGCGACTCAGGGCTCCAAATGCCTCCGAGAACCCAGCTGCTCCCTGCGTAGGGGCCAGCTGCAGTAGCGCTAGGCCGTCAGTCGCCGCCTGCTGCCACGGTGACAGGCTCTGGGAGACCACTCCCAGTGGCCATGGTGGGGCCTGGATTGGTAGCAGATGTATTTTCGGAGCCTGCGCTGGGCTGAGCCCGGTGAGCAACGACCCAAGTTCTGTTAGAACTTCGGGTTGACCTGTTACCTTGAGGAGTGAGGTTCATCCGTCGAAATCGATTCCCACCCCCCGCCCAAAGACGGATGACAGCAGCGCCACCCTACCAACAACCTCAGATTTCTACAAAGACCCAGCTGCATCAAGTGCATTGGGAGACCAACCCCACTTGCAGACGGCGTAACTGCAGTTCCCACAAGCACAGCAGCCTAAAATGGGCGGGATCAGAATGTCAGGTCTTCCTTATGGGCTCTGGGTTCAGTAGTCTTGGAGCCAGAAGCTCCCCATCACCTCCCAGCCCCACCTCAGTCAGCGACCTGAGTGTAAGCATTAGAGGTGGGATGAGCGGGGCTGCTGTGATGGTGCTTAATAGAGGAAGTGCTCCAGGGAGCCAGGCCACACAGGCGACAGGTGGAGGTGGGAGACCAAGTGGCACAAGGCTGCCCCTGGGACCAGACGGGGAGGTGAATGCCAGGGGGTTCCAAGGCTTAGACTGCGTGGAGGAGTTGACAATGCAGTGAGCAGCTGGTGCTGGGGGCAGGGTAGGCACTGGTGGCGCTGATGCCCAAGTTATATAGGTCACCCAACTGCAGGAAATAAATGAGGAGGGGTTACAGAAGGGCAGGAGACAGGGGAAAGGAGCGTTTTCTCGGCCTGAGCAGCAGCCTGTGTCTGGAGTAGGATACCAGAGGCTCTGCACAGACCAGCTAGTGAGGGGTAGGAAAACAATCCCTGGGGTGTGGCCTGCCTCTGTGCCTCGGTTTCCTGTTTGCCTTCCACGTGGGGCAGGTCTGAGGACTGAACAACATAGCATAGGGCAGTTTCTCACCTGCAGCAGCCTCATCTTTTTTCCTTCCCTAGGGCTAGACACTGATTTGGAGAGCTGACCTGGTGTTGCTGATGAGACCTACTGTGCTGGGCTCCCCAGGCCACACACCCCCAGGTGATGAGGAACCTGTCATGGTGAAGCTGGAGGACTCTGAGGAAGAGGGGGAGGCTGACCTGTGGGACCCAGGGCCTGAGGCTGCACGCCTACGGTTCCGATGTTTCCGATATGAGGAGGCAGTAGGTCCTCAGGAGGCCCTGGCCCAGCTTCGAGAATTGTGTCACCGGTGGCTACAGCCAGAGTTGCACTCCAAGGAGCAAATGCTGGAGCTTCTGGTGTTGGAGCAATTCCTGGGTGCACTGCCCCCTGAGATCCAGGCCCACGTGCAGGGACAACAGCCAGGTAGCCCTGAAGAGGCTGCTGCCTTGGTTGACAGACTTCGCTGGGAGCTGGGCAGGCCTCGGAAATGGGTGAGTCAGTGGCCCTGAGTGAAATGTCAGAACTAGAATTTGTCCAGCTCTCTCTTGCCCTAGGGAGTGTTGTGTTCATCCAGAAATTGCCCCTTGGTACAGTGTCCAACTACCAGAGACCTTGTGTAAGGCTGCTCAGGGTAGGAAGGCTCCTCAGCAGTCTGTTAGTGCATCTCTTGGGAGTCACGTGTTTACATGGGCATTAGAGTAAGAGGAAAGAGGAGGTTCCCTCCCAGCTCTAGGTGTCTATAACAGAGAGCAGCTACAAGTAGTCCTTTTCTTCCGTGTCCAGGACCTAGTGAAGGCAGAACTTCGAAGTACCTAATTAGTCGGTACTGACCAGGCAGACCCCTAGGGTCCTGAAGTGGAGTGAGTGCCCACAAACTCCACCCAGGTGTGCTCAGTCTCACTCTCTGCTTGGGGTGGGGGTTGGGGGTATCTCTCCAGGTCACAGTCCAGGTGCTTGGCCAAGAGGTCCTATCAGAAAAGATGGAGCCCCCCAGCTTCCAGCCTCTGCCTCAAGCCAAACCTCATACTCCAGATCCCAGACCTGAGTCACCCCCTGGGGCTGTGCAAGAATTCCCCCTGGGCCTTCAGGTGAAAGAGGAGCCAGAGATTATAGAACACCCAGGTGAGGCCAGGCAGAGTGTACTTGAGTAGTATGAGGTCCACTGGGCCAAGTTCCTGCTGGATGCAATGTTTCCCATGTGCCACTGGCTCCACCTCCCCACTTAATTTTCCCTCCAGTCCAACCAGCACCATCACTGTCTTGTACAAGGCAGGCCTGACTGTCACCACCCCTTTTCCATAGCTCTCCCTTCAGCATAGGGCAGGCTGTTGGGGTTTCTGTGTATGAGACAAGGAATTCACTTTCCACTCAGGTCCACAGAGATGCTTGGCACCTGGGGAACAACCTTGTGTCTAGGTGGGTGCCGCTGAGGAAAGACCCTGCAGTGTGGAGAGTGTCCCCTCCAAATTTACCTCCCAGGCACTCATGCTCCACCATTCCTGTGAGGACCCTTGTATACTCCTCCAACATGCACATACACAGGGTTGCAGAGACATGACCTAAGCCTGCCCTATACTGCTGCAGCAGCCCCTGAGCCTTCCAGGGCCCTCTCCTTTGCCCTGTTCCCAAACCAGTCCCTCAGCCTCCCTGAATTGCCCTCCCCAGCTCTAAACCCCAACTCAGGTCTCCTCCCTCCTGCCAGGTTGCTGGCATTTATCACTACTGAGAAAGGCAGTAGGGTGAGAAATCCCTTGGGCTACCTGACTCTACTCTTTCTCTCTAGAGTTCCTGGAGTCTGAGCCTTTACGTACCACCAGAGAGGTTGCACTTGCCTTCCTACCTGAGGAGGCCCAGGTGAGCCCTGCACAGGAGACCCACTCCCTGCCCGAGGAGCCTCAGTGGGTGGGTATGACTGGGTTTCTTCCTGCATTCAGCTGGGCAGGTGAGCAGTGACCACTATGTTTTCAGGGCTATGGGACAGCACTGGACCAAGTCTTTCCTCACAGTGAAACTGGGCCTGTTGGGTCTTCATGGAGGGAATATACCAGGCCTCTATGGCATGAAAATGAAGGCATCTTTTCCCCAGGTGAGTGAGACAGGGAATAGTAGGGCTGGGCCTTCCTCACAATTTACCACATCCATCAACCCTGCTCCTGGCCCAACCCTGGCAGCCCTGACACTCCAGCGTTCACAAGCTCCCTGCTTCTCCAAACTGTCCTCTACAGTGTTCCTTCTTCTCTAGCATCTTCTGCTCTCAAAAGACCACAGGCCCAGGGTGGAGGAATAGCTCAGCGGTTAAAGCGCTTGCCTGGCAAGCGCTAAATACCTGAGTTGATTTCCTAGCACCGCATAAGCCTGGCATGGTGGCACAGCCAGTAATCCCAGCACTCGAGAGGCTGAAACAGAGAGGATTGCCATGAGTTCAGGACCAGCTTGGGATACTGAGCAAGACCCTGTCTCAAAAAAATAAAATAAAATAAAATAAAACACAGGCCCTATGGCTTCTCTAACCCTGTTCCCTGCCACCATAAAATCTCTGGAGAGTCAAGTTTATGTTCCCCACACCTGTATTCTGTCTAAGTCCTGGCATCCTGGACTGGGTGGGGCTACAATCTGACATAAGGAGCAAGTTAATACACAATACAGGGATCTGGAAAGGACAGTCCAGGATCATGGCCCAACCCCCCCACCACCACCACCCAGGATCTCCTGTCTTGGTTTACCCCCCCCCCCATGTTGGTGTAGCTTCCTGGGTTCTGGTATGAGAGGCATTTACAATTACAATTAAAATTCCTGTTGTAATTTTCTATGACATTATGTATTTGAAACACATTTGTCTAACCTCAAGATTAGGTCACTAAGTAGAAGTTTGGGTGGAGTTGTTTTTTGGGTTTTGAGACAGATTCTTACTAAATTGCCTACACAGTACTCCAACATAATCCTCCTGCCTCAGCCTTCTAGAGTACTGGGATTATAGGCGGGGGCTACCATGCTGGCTTCAAAAAACAAACTTTTTTTTGAGATAGTCTTGCTCCATACTTCAGTGAGTTCAGGTCCTAAACTCACTCTGTAGCCCAGGCTGGCCTTGAACTCACAGCAGTCTTCCTGCCTCAGCCTCCTAAATGCTGAGATTAAGGGCATGTGCCATCATACTCTGCTAATTTTCACGTAGTATTGGGAGAATAAATAGTATAGAATCTTGTATGTGCTAGGTAAGCACTCTAACCACTGAGCTATGTCCCCAGCCCCAGAATTAGTTTTATTACATTCTTCTCAGATCATTTCATCAGTATTGTTGCTGAGCCCTTTCAGGTTGAAATCCTCATCTCTTAGTTGTGGGAAGCTGCCTTACAATGGTTCATTGATTTCCATTCTCTCCACTGTTCTGGTCTCTGAAATGCCTTAGTCTCTGGGATGAGTCCTACGCTGTTCTTATCTTTTCACTCCAACTTTCCAGCCTTTTGTCTGTCTGCTTTATTTTCCAGGAAACTCATATATTTACTTACTTACTTACGAGACAGGGTCTCGCTCTGCAGCCCAGGCTGTTCCTGAACTTAGTATGGAGCCCAGGCTGGCCTTGGACTCACACAGCCATCCTCCTGTCTCAGCCTCCTGAGTGCTGGGATTACATGTCTGTGCCACCATGCCCAGCTTTCTGTGGTGCTGGGGAATCGAACTCGGGTACTTATTGCTTGACTTAGCACTTGCTAAGAAAGCACTTTAACCACTGAGCCATTCCTCCAGCCCCCAGGAAACTCATATCTTTCCAACCTTCTGTTGAGATTTTTTCAATTCTGCTAGCAAATTTTTAATTTCCAAGAGTTTTTTTCATTCTCTACAGTTTCCTTTTTAGTCAATTCCTGTTGTTGTCTCAGTGGTAATGTCATCCCTTCCTTATTTGTCTAAGAATATCAATAACTTCCAGATTATTTGCCTATTTGTAGG